>CAAKHG010049948.1:10064-27552 GCA_901007715.1 Dactylopterus volitans | reverse complement strand
ATGAAATATCGGCGCATCGGTCGACGAGATAAGCAGGTCACATGTGAAGCAGGAAGTTTGTGTGATAATTTCTCATCTTTTTTCACCATCTGACCTCGTGTGTGTGTGCGTCTGTGTGTGTGTGTGTGTGTTTGGTTTGGAGGACACGTCGGTATTCCCACACTAACCATAGTCATGTAAATATTTAAAAAAAAAAAAACCTTGAGTGATACGCCCCACCGATGTCCTCCCTCTCCCCATACGTCCGTCTTGCTCTCGTTTACAGCCGGAGAGCTTTATCAGTGGCCGGCCCTGACCTGTCCCGTTTAACAGATGAGGCATGCCGGCGCTATCAGCACATAACACACAGGAGCCCAAAACGAACAGGGACTAATTGATTGGTGTGGCGCAGCCCGACAGTGTCACCCTCCTCACCAGCTATAGGTACGAAAGGAGAAGCATAATTACAGGAGGGGAGCCTGGAGGGGTGCTCTCTAATTCCTTTGGTGTGCGCGCAAGTGTGAGGCCGTATAGAAATGAAAAGCATCCACCGCCCTGCTGACATTAATACACAACCCCAACACAATGCCCTTTCATCACTAAGCAGTAGGGATTAAACAGATTGCGCGCTTACTGAAAGCCACATTGGTATTTAAAAGCCCAACAGATTATTGCGGAGGGTGTTTTCTGCTGCTTTTACTCCCATTTTTAAAAGGTCACCCAGCTGCAGCAGCATACCCAAAGTCATTTGAACTAAACTCACTCTTGATTGCCATTAGAAAGGTTACAGCAACATTTTTTTTTTTTTTTTTTAGTGCGTGTGTTTGTTTGCTGGAGCAAGCCGAGTCATCAGGCGAAGTCGGTAATAGCGTTTCGAGTGATAATGAGCGACCGCAATGAGAAGAGTGCGAGTTACTTAAAAGCAGAGGGAAGCACATTATCCGCACTATATTGATTCTGCTCCTTTTCAGTCATTATGATCTTCAGATGCACCACGCACGGTAAATGCAGGACAGACTCTGCCCGGCGTTTAATGTGCCACTTACTGTTGACTGACCCTCGGGCGCTGCTGTCAGACAGACAAACATACTTTGCAGACCAGACGCCGTGATCTAGGACGCTTTGGTCTGCGGCTCGCCATTAACCTGTGTGGTCTCCGGTTCACAGGGTGTGGAGTTTCTGTTGATTTATTCACCTTCGCCTGGCGGACGGCGGTATCGCACACGGGTGGCGAGAAATCCGCCTTGATATCCGTCATCCGAGGGCCCATCACTCATTCTGTCTGCGCTGTAAAAACAAACTATAATCTTCAGTGGGTATCCAGTTTTCTGTGTGTGAGTGTGTGTGTGTGTGTGGTTCTGGAGTTCTGCTTGTATTTGCGTTGAGTATATTTGAGAACGACTGCTCTTGTTTGTCCATGTGGGAGGATTCTGTTTTATTAATACTAGAAGGGCTTAGCGGCATATGTGCCGATAGCTGTGTCTACATCTTTCATGCCATTTTCACAATCCAGTCGGCCGCTAAAACGTCCCTTCCCCAAATGTCTTGTTAATTACTTTTTTTTTTTTTTTTGATAATGTAAATCTCTGCTGTAGTTGTGGTTACTAAGTTGGTTTTTTATGTCACAAAAGGTTCGCCCTCAGATTAAAGCAAGAACTGAGCAGCTAATTGCTAATAATGAGTGAGTGAGGCAGCGGTGAAGCAATATAAAGCAGTGTGATTACCATTAAGGTGGATAATTTGCTGTACAGTAAATGCAGCAACCCATTTAGCTTCATTAAGGCCTTTTGACTGAAAGCTCGGTCTTGGTATTAAATAGCTGCATTGAACCAAAGTTTGCAGATGTCTTTATAATTAAGTTTTGGGGCTTTTTGAACTGTGCTGAATTTCCACGTTGTCAGTTGAACGTGAAAAATGCTGTTGTAAAAATCAAGTCAATGCAGCCACTAAGGCGCTGATTGATTTGAAACATCTGGACGACAAAAACTGATTAATGTGCAGTTGGGTGCACGGTCTCAAACTCTGCATGAATAAAAATGAATTTCTGCTGATTTGTTTCCATCCATAGAGGGAAAAATGGAGACCAATAATGGTTAGAAGATTTTCGAAAAGTATCGGGAAACACTGTGACATGGCTGTTAGGGATATTTTCAGGAAGTGAGACGCGCTATTGCGGTGATGTTCCGTAAATAGTAGTTACCTGAATTTACATGAAATTCTCTATTTCAGACCCAATGGGAGCTGAGTTAATAACAATGCTAGAGGACAATCAGACAAAAACACCACCACCTGCTATTACAGAGACAATGATACAACTACCAAACAACACATGATGGAAGAAATAATGGAGCCAGCCCATCAAAAAACCCGATTTTACCTGCGCTTTCGTCCTCATAGATCTGTTTTAAGTCCTGTTTTTTTGTGCACATGTTTGTCCCTCTGTACATTCTGCTGCTGGAATAGCTTGCTGAGTGGATGTGTTAATGGGGAGCTCAGGTTAAGAATAGGTGGCCCCCATTACCAGCGTTGCTCTCTCAACCGATTTTGTTCAGATGTTCTCCATTTATTAGATTATATATATATATATATATATATATATGGCTATTATGTGTTCTATGTAAAGAAAGTGAGGACTGATCATGGACCTATCAGCTGATATGCCGATGACATCTGTTCGTCAGGCATCGGGTTCATCAGTAGCTTCTCCTCGTAATGCTGTGAGTCAGACATGGACATTGAGCTAGTTGATTTCACATGCGCATTAGACCTGCAGGACTCCTGCACAATTCATCGTGCTCATCTCATGATGTAACGCCACAGAGATGCTTAGTCGTTATATGGGCCTATGAAAACCAAAAATTCAATGTGTCAATATGTAATAAATGTGAAATGTAGTGCAGTAGTCTCTGGTTGTGGCATAGTAAATAACTTGAGTACATAAATGTAGGTCTTGGGTTTGAAAATGTACTCAAGGTAAAAAAAAGAAAAAAGAAGCAGTATCATCAACAAATATAATATATTGTTTGAATGTAACTCATCCAATGGAAGCTATTTGGCATGTCTTTACATGTTCAGTATCAGCTCATACAATGATCATAGCACATGTATGTTGTATGTCAAACATTATTCACACATAGTTGTTTGTAACTGCCTTTGACAGCCCTTATTGGTGTATTTAATATAGATTTGAGTAAAGAAATCTTAATAATGAAAAATGAAAAGATATATAAAAAAAAGAAACAATCCAGACCATCTGCAGTCAAAGTATGTTTTTGGATTTTTAGAAAATGAAACATAGAGCGCCGTCTTTGCTATATCGCTAACAGCAGGTTTAGCAGTTGCATGTGTGTGCTCGACAAAATTGCGTTACAGTTCACGTTCCACTTTTTAGTGATCAGCTTGTCTCTGTCTCTCTATGCTCCTTCCATTATGATGGCAGGAAAAAAAAAATTAACCAGCAAAACATAATTATATCTTAATTTCCAAACTCTGCCCGATCTGCTGAGTCTCTCTCAGGATTCAAGAATAGACTAGAAACCCAGCTCTTACCTGAACACCTCTGCATTTAAATTAAAAAAGAAAAAAATGCATACTCAACTGTCTATCATTCTATCATTCTTTCCTGCGCTACCTTACGCACCCACATCTAATTCAGGCTCAAACCGGCTTCTTACGTGCGTTGTCCCTCCTGACTGGAGACTCACATGAAGTAGCTATAAATAAGAGTATCTGCTGAATGAACTGCAGAATTGTAGAACTGCATTATTCGACCAACGTCACCTCATGTTTATCATGAGATTCAGTCTATAAACGAAAAAGCTTTATAGCTTTATTTTGATAGTAGAAATGACTGCTTGCGTGCGTGCGTGCGTGAGTGCATGCGTGTGTTTTGTGTTTGTGAAAGCTACGTTGATATGTACCTGTGTAGCATACAAACGGCCCATGGACGGTAATCCTCCTTTTTTTTTTTTTCTTCTTTTTTTTTCCCAGGCATGATGGCTACGGTCAGCAATATCCCAGCATGCCATTTGGGATGCATCCATCTGGGATATACCCACAGCAACAGGTGAGACAATAATACTCTCCTTTAACTGAGGCATAAAACATATCTAGAGCAGAGGAGTCATAAGAATGTCACAGTTCAAATTAAAGATGGTGGATAAATGCACTCACTTAGCCAATTACTCAGATGTGCTGAGTTAAAATTTATGTAGTGCAATGCAGCACCCCTGCAAAGAAAATTATTATTCATGATTATAAGTTTAAGTTTTATTATGCCTCCCAACCAGCCTTCGGGTGTTCTGTGTGTTGGTCTGTCCCATTCTCGGAAACACCTCGGCCGCTTGGAGGCAAAGTCAGATTTGGGCCAAAGGTCAACTCAGGCTCAAGCGTGAACTGAATATATTTTGGTGCTCACTGGTCAAAGGTCAAGTTCACTATGATCGCAAATCTGTCTGCCCCCAAAAAGTAAAAATGCTAGTATTAGGAAATGATTTGAATTGTCAAGTGTATATGATTATATTGATTTTTTTTTTTCAATCGAACATGTCAATTCAGCTCACATTTTGATCAGCTGCCAATGTTCATGATCAGGTGCAATCAATAGTCCATGTTTGACTTTATTCATCTGCAAATATTCTATCTATCTGTTGTTGTCGACGTGCCTGGAATTAGTTCATCTATAGTCAACCACAAATATTTTATAACTGCCTCCCACGGCTCAAAATGCACATAGGAAGTTTTTTATTTTTCATGCAGTAACTGACTGACAGCATCTGCTGTTTCTGTGGGATTGATTTCAGTTCATTCATATTCATTTAAATCTACTAGTGCATCCTTATGGAAAACTGATGAAAATTTAAATTGATTTACTGCACCTGGGATTAAAGAACCTAAACTCAGTCATCTAAATTGCATCCAGCTCTGAGTAATTACAGTATATAGAGGGTGGCGAACTTGCCATTCTGCATGGGAGAGGGGCTGTGACCGCTGGATCAGATTCATCCAATGACCAAGCAACCCTCTCCCGCATCTCCACAGAGCTTGACTTCTGCAGTGATCCATGGTTTTACGAATGAAAAACACAGTATATTAAACAAAAGCAGTTTAGGCAATTAAATTACAACCAGGGAAAACATAACTTTCTCAATAGGATTTTTAGCTCTATTGTTTCAGCGATTGTCTTTTCATAATTATCTTCTAATATTTGTTGCAATATTCTATTAAATGTTGTTTCCCCACTTTCCCCTTTGTGTACTTTGTGTGCTGCAATTTAATTTTGCGTATACCCCTACAAAAGCAATGAAATTATGATTATGAATTAGCTGCGTGCTGCACTAATCCACACTTTTGCTTCAGCAGGCCTACAAACGGCCCATGGACGGTATGTACGGCCCCCCACCCAAGAGGCACGAGAGTGACTTGTACACCATGCAGTATCCCAGCCAGCAGCCGGACATGTACAACCACTATGGGGGTGGGTACTCTGAACACAGACCCATCCAAGGACAGTTCCCCTACCCCTACCCCCGGGACCGCATGGCAGGGCAGAGCCAGCACAGTATGATGGGTGGGGGGCCCACTCCGAACCACGCTGCCGATGGGCCCAACATGTGGCCGTCCAGAACAGACCTCGGCTATCCCTACCCCAACCGGCAGGGACCCCCATCGCAAATGCCCCCGTATGGCTCAATAGGCAGAGATGACATGGACGGGCGGCCCGGGCAGGAACAGTGGCACCGTCAGTCTCCTTACATTTCATCATCAGGCGGCATGCCTCCCCTGTCGTCACGACAGCCCCCGTCTTCTTATTCCAACTCACCCGCCATGTCAAACCACCTGTCCAGAGCACCCAGCCCGGGAGCGTTCCAGCGTTCAATGGACTCTCGGATGTCACCCAGCAAAGCACCATTCATGTCCTCCATGAAGATGCCTAAGCCTGGGATGTCCATGATGGGCTCACAGGGCACCGGGCCTCTGGGTCAGTTTCCTCCCAACCTGAGGAGGGACCTCAACTACCCACCAGGATCAGTGGAGGCTACCATGCCAATTCTCAAGCCCCGACGCAAGCTTACATCGAAGGACACAGGTGAGACGGAGCACTCATTGTAGATCTATTACCTCATGAATCAATATTTTCTTTTTGATGCTTTCCCCGCATAGAGCTGCATTTGGGTCTTGGAAATCATTTCCTGCCTAAGAGAAGATTTCCATTCCTGAAGTTGACAGATAAATGAAATTTTCATTTTGTCCTACCTCAGCATGCAGTAATATTTATTAAATGAATTACAATGAAGGACTCTGTTCACTGTCTGTTTCATCATTTCAAAGTCTGATCACTGCTTTTTTTCTGGCTCCAAAAATCCCTCTGTTTTCATACCAGGAACACCTGAGGCCTGGCGTGTGATGATGTCTCTGAAGTCTGGCCTGCTGGCAGAGAGCACGTGGGCTCTGGACACCATCAACATCCTGCTGTATGATGACAGCACTGTTGCCTCCTTTAACCTCTCCCAGGTACAACCACAACTCACTGATGACTGATAGACGAGACTCTTAATCCACTCTGAAGACCTCTAGAATAATATTTTAAAAAGCTTGATTGTACTGTGAAGATATCTCGCAGACAACGGTTTTCCTCTGCTGCTTGACAACATGTCTGTCGTGTTGTTGACATTTGCTTTGTTTGTCCAGTTGCCAGGCTTCTTGGAGCTCATTGTGGAGTACTTCCGTCGTTGTCTTATTGAGATCTTTGGCATCCTTGAGGAGTTTGAAATACAGACTGTGGCAAAGGAAAGCCTGTCATGCCCCACTTCTGACCAGAAAGAAGAAACCACCCCTGACCAGGAGGAGGACCTCATGGTGCAACCTGAATCCGAGTCAGAGCTGATGGTGGAGCCAGCAGAGTGCCCCATGGAGGAATCTCCCCCTGTCACCTCTGAGCTGGAGTCAAGTGAAGTCAACGGTGAGAGGAAGGAGCAGGAGGTGAGCGTCAAAGTGGAGGACAAAAACAAAGAAGACAGTGAAAAGGTGGGAGAAGAAGAGGAAAATGAAAAGAGAGCAGAGGATCAAAAGGAGCCTGTTGCAGCGCTGGAACCCAGACCTAAACAAGCGAGCAAATATGATAAGCTCCCCATAAAGATTGTCCATAAAGAGGACCAAGTTGAAGACATGACAGATCACTTAGGTTATGTCACTGAGTTCACTAGCGGGCTGCTTCACTGGCAGGCTGGTGGAGGTGACTCCACCGCTCACATTCAGACATACTTTGAGCCGCAGAGTGAACCACCTGCCAGGGCAGATGAAAAGATGCCAAAAGAACAGGAAGGCAAGATGGACAATGGGGAGAAACAACTGAGGAAACATATCACTGCTACCATAGACGATGTTCTATGTGCCAGGGTTGATGCCCTCTCTTACGCCCACCCTGCACGCTCCTTGCCATCCTACCCCTTCCGGGTGCATCCAGATGGAGAAGAGGACCACATCACCTTGCTGGAAGATGAGCCCCGTTGTCTGGACGAGGCCCCGCTCTCCACAACCTCTGCCTGGCAGGACTCTCTGGCCAAGCGGTGCCTCTGCATCTCCAACATTGTCCGGGGACTGTCCTTTATCCCAGGGAATGACTTGGACATGTCACGCCACCCTGCTCTGGTTCTTCTTCTGGGCAGGCTGCTCCTGCTGCACCACCAGCACCCAGAGAGAAACAGATCGCCCCCCAGCTATCAGAGAGATGAACAGCAGGATCAGGGCCTGTCAAGTAGTAAAGAGGAATGGTGGTGGGAATGTCTGAGTCTGCTCAGGGAGAATGCAATGGTCACACTGGCCAACATCTCGGGCCAGCTGGATCTCTCCACCTACCCAGACACTATCTGCCTCCCCATCTTGGACGGCCTTCTCCACTGGATGGTTTGCCCCTCAGCCGAAGCCCAGGACCCCTTCCCATCGGCAGCACCCTATTCCCAGCTCACTCCACAGAGGTTGGTGCTGGAGACCCTCTGCAAGCTCAGCATCCAGGACGGCAACGTTGACCTCTTGCTAGCTACGCCGCCTTTCAGTCGGCAGGAGAAACTCTTCACAGTCCTGGTCCGCTATGTGGGTCAAAGGAAGGCACAGGTGTACAGGGAGATGGCGGTGGCTGTCCTCTCTCACCTGGCTCAAGGAGACCACACAGCGGCACGTGCCATAGCCATGCAGAAGGGCAGCGTGGGCAATTTGGTAGGCTTCTTGGAGGATGGTGTTAGCATGGCGCAGTACCAGCAGAACCCTCACAGCTTGCTGCACATGGGGCATCCCCACATGGACCCACCAAGCATAAACATGATGTGCAGAGCAGCTAAAGGCCTGTTGGCCATGGCTAAAGTAGAAGAGAACAAGACAGAGTTTGTGCTCTACGAGAGCAGATTACTAGACATTTCCATTTCCTCGGTGCTCAATGCAGGAGTGGTGGCCATTGTTTGCCAAGTTCTCTTTCACTTAGGGAAATTATGACAGGAGGAGAGGCAGGACTCACATGACGGACATTAAGGCAGACAGAAGCTTTCTGTGGTTTTTAAACTTTTATTTAAGTGAGAGAAAATGATTGTTTTTGTTTTGTTTTGTTCTTTTGAGAAATATCCACTTAAACAAAATATCTATATAAATGTATAGCTTCTGGGCCCTGTTAAAAGAAGTGGGTTTAGGAAATCATTTGAATACAAAAATATTTAATACCTGCTGGTGTTGGACTGATATGTTTGATATTTTGTTCGGCTTTTGGTTTGTTTGTTTTTTTTGTTTGTTTTTTTGTTTACTTTCTCAGCCAAAGCTGCCACCAGATCTTGGTGCTGAATTATGTGGTTCCTTTTGAGTCAATGAGTTGTTGAGATGTTGTTGTTTTTTTCAGTTTTATAAATGCTATTATATACTCATCTAAATTTTGTTAATGGAGAGTATTTATTTAAAATGTGACACTGTACAGTAGTTTGAACTTTTTTTGCCAGCAGTTGTGGAGAAAAAAAAAAAAAACACTGACTTTTTAAATCGAAATGTATAATGTCTCCGTCGCTGGAAGATGAATTGTGCAATAGGACTAGAGCAAGTTGTCCCTTTTGTGAACAACTAGATGATGTAAATCTTTAAAACCTGCAGTGTGTGCTGTAGGCCTTGAGGAGGCAGCATTGCACCAGCCAATCAACAGGAGAGCGGCGCATCTGTCAAAAGAAGTGTCTAATTTATCAGTCATAGCCTCAACGACTCACAGATGAACTTTGTGTTTCCTAAGCACTTGTGTTATGTCTGTATTTTTTCATCACTGTATATAAACCGTTGTACAATGGACGCACATGATTCTTTCGGTCTCAGTCGAGCATAGCAAGAGATGGGACTTTGTGACTATTATAACAAATGCTTTTATTGTTGGTAAAGATTTGTTATTGTTATTATACATATTTTTGTTAATGGGGTCAAATATTTGAACATGGCAGATGTAACTGATGTTTCAATGTAAAAAAAAAAAAAAAAAAAAAAAATTCCCTGTATGCATTGTATTATAGCTGAGAAAACAATCGCTTTGGTAATCAAACGTGGAAGTGCCAGGGTGAGAGGATACATAGGCGAGGTTACTTAAGAAAACTGAACACATTTCTGTTCGTTGCTGTCCTCCATTCATGTCAATGGGCATATTTTTTGAATCTACACAATGCTCTTAAAGAAACATGTGAAAAAAAAAAACCTTCAAAATGTCCTGAAAGCTCATTGTAAAATTTGCCTTTTTTTCGTATGACTCTATGTCTCTTTTCTTCAGTATACACATTTATACTCTGTGTTGCACATGTCACAAATAAATGTATGATGAACATCGTTAAGCACCGGAGACGTCACATTATGTCCAGACAATCTTAGGCCAATAAAACAAACGTCAACTGCTTACTTAGGCTGCTTCTTATTGATTTCATTCAGATTCGTTATTTAATCACAGCTGATTGTTCCAGTCAGAGTCCAGGGGATGCGTGATAAGATGATCTGATTATTCTCCGTGCGATTTGCCTGAGGTCAAACACATTTCAGCTTAAAGATAAAGATGGCCGCCATTGCAAAGTAGTATGACCTCAGAGCCCTCTGATGTTGATTGTCTCCCATCGATTAATTTCAGTTTTATAATTAAAAGCAACATTTCCTCAAGCTATTATTATTATTGTGACCATGCTGTTAACTGCTGCACGAATGACAAGTGTATTTAATAGACAATTATCAGTGTGTCCAGTTTGGGTGTAATAACAGGACAAAGGGGAGAAGATGAGTCATCTATCAAATCTGGTCAGTGTATTGACTGTCAGATGTGGCTGTCTCATATCAGAACTGAATGGAATCCTCTGAAGAGGAAAGGTTGATGATTACACAACAGATAATAAGATTTGAAAAAAAAAAAAACAGATGAACGCAAACAACTATTATGACATAAGCGACTTAATTTTCGATCGGAATACAGGATATTATACAGATAGCATCTTCTCAGAGGAAGACGACCTACTGGCTTTTTCCCAACTTACCGCAGATGATTTTTACATCCAAGCAGTGATGATGGTTGAGCCGTTGCAGCGGCGTTGCAGCAATTCTCCATGTGAAACTGGCATTGCTTCTGTGACTTAAGTCGCTCTTACAACCACTCTTGTGGTGAGATGTTGGAACTTTTGAAGCCAAAGCTTCCTTCTCGTTCAGTAGCTTGATCAGCTTGCTGTTGCCAGCTTTGATATGCGCTATAAGGAGATTTCAAAAGGAGTGTCATAATGAATTGGTTAATGCACATGGTCCTTCTGATATATTCATGTTGCAGTCTGGGTCTGATTAAGAACTGCAGCGATCCGTACCCATGGGAGCACAAACTGAAGCTCACAGCTCCTCCAGGGCATCTGCTTTCATGTAATCACCCCTAAGGAAGGGGTCAATGACATTTCATTGTCAGCACATGCAGTACACTGATCAGTTCCCTTCCTCCTCACACGCTATCACCATCTCTTATGTGTGCCAGTGTTCTAGTATTCATCAAAAAGCTCATGAGAAGATATTTATATTTTCAGAAAGTGCTGGAGTGGAAAAAAAGAAGTAATGAGGGATGCTTGCTCATTAACAGGAGCCACTGGCAAACTCTTCTGGCTCACATAAACAATCCTCCGCGGCCATTAGAGCACATGCAGACGTCGACAGCGCAATCTTGTTCCCAAAAATATACACTTGGTCACTCCACCTCAACTTTCATATTTATGGGCTTCTGAATGTGTTGTGTTATATGAGGTTTTCATTGCAGTTTGTCAACACGATTAAACGAAAACTAGCAGGCTGATTTTCATGAAACATGGTGGTGGGATGGAGCGTGGGTCATCCACCGAAGAAGGACCCAGCAGATAATTTCCTTTATTTATCAGCAAGTATTAGATGGACCTTGGCAGAGGTCTTCACTCTCAAGAGTACACCACAGGCAGCTCTCTCCTCGGTCTTCCTCTATCTCCCTCCTGTGCTGCAAGCATGTAGTTCAAAACATGTTTCTTATCTCTTAAGTTAAATTGTAACCCGTGTGTTGGCTGCTTCTTATGCACATACAAGTAGCCACATGTTAGTTTCTTACTCGTACCTTTCTTTTTAAACCTTTGATTCAAATATTTTGTAATCCCATCCAATTTTACCTTTAAAAACTGCAGATCTGAGTTGCTGTAGCAACACTGCAGGTCCCTGCTCGAAGTATAGACGGAACCAAATTAAATTTAGAATAGATTATTATTGCTCAGCAGTTCCAGTGCAGTATTTTTGGTTTATTTTGGTAGCTTCTTGTTTGGAGAAAAATGCAATGGGCTGTGAGAAAATGTTCTAGGAAAATAACATTTTTAGCATATTTTCCAAATGATATATCTACCTCTCACTCCAGTTCAGACATCTAACTCATTGGCAAGCTTACTTTCGAGACTTTCAACAGGTGGTTTCAGTTCATTTCTAGCATCAAATAACAGACATATTCAAGCAGTCTGACTCCAAGAAAAGTTCTGTTTACCAATGCATCTCAAGTTTATTTTTAGCATTTGCTTCATTTAAACCCCCTAAAGTTTGCTGGGATTAGAGTTGAGGCCTAGAAAGGCATGTAGACTGACGTAATCACAAGCAACACTGTAGCTTTTGAAAGCAGCACCCTCACTTTATAAGAAAGACAAAAGATTAAATAAAGACACAGCTGGCACTTTAACTATCTACTCGTGTGACATGTCAGAGGCTCTATTTACTGTGTTAATTGTAATGAATAGTGCCCGATACTAACCATCATGCTCATGAACCCTCTCATACCTTTTTTTTTTTGTTTGAAGAGCCTCCCTTGTGTTTTTTTTTTTCCTCCAGAATTGCTTCCTTTTTAGTTGGAATTTAACATATTTCTTTGCTTTTTTCCAGGGGGAATGTGGGCATAATATCAAGTCCTATTTCGAGCTGCCTTTAATAATCGCATTCCTCCAGATGACAACACAGGCAATAAACTGTCTCATCACAGGTTGGACTTCAAAGAGTGATTGTTAGCTGAGTTGCTTGGCTGCAGCAGAGAAATAATCACTCATCTCTGTCTTATTAAAATCTCACTGACACCTTAAAACTAATTACTGCTATTCCTCAGGGTGGTTAGCTGGTGATTGATTTCTAGCTAAAGCTTGGTTGTGTGGCGAAAAAAAAAAAAAGATAACAGTAGGTGATTCACATTATAAACTGAGATGTAGCCCACACACACTTCTGAGTGTTTTCAATTTTTTTTTGCCTGTCATTTAGAGTTTGGATGGAAAGTGGGTTGCTGTACTTGTTTGGTGATGGAGGACGCGTTTCACGTAGGCAGGCAACCGCAGGAGAAAACCTCCCACGCTCCTGTGCCTCTGTGAGGCTGAGTCATCACGCTCTGACAGGATGGATGTGGTGGCTGTGAGGATGCTGGACCTGTCATTGGTTACTGCTGGCCCGGTTACCCCAGGTACTCTCATCGCTCAGGTGGGTGGATGCACGAGTAGAGGGTGAAAACAAGACTGCTCTGACCTTTCCAGTGATGTGTTACAGCGTATGTGTGTCAGTAGTGCTGTTAACTGTGTGTTGTGCGCCCATTAAAGTGAATTAGTCTTGATGCGTCCTTTCATCCTGTCCGGCTTTCGAAGCAAAACAATGAGGCCCATGGCAGGATGTGATTTAGCCCCGTGTTGTTCTTGGATTCGGAATCAAAGGCTCTATCGTTTCCACCCGTTTCCCAACACAAACACGACGTCGGCCGTGTGTCATTATGCGTCTTAACAAGATCCACACTTGTGGAATGAGTCTGGGAGGCACACAGATCGTGGGCAGGCCACAGCTTTTCAGCAGATTAAGCGTAACATGTGCCACCCGACAGCCTCACATGCCCAGCAGCGGCAGTCGGTTCTATAGGCTTCGTAGTTTGTTTGCAGATGCATGCCACAATCCCTGCAGTAAACGAGCAGTGCTTTGAAATAGTGTGTGTCAGATGACGGGTGCTGAAGTTTCGTGTCCACTCTGAGAAACATTTCATTATCCATTTTACTATCAAACGACAAATGCATTGGCAAGCACGTACAAGTACAGTTAGAAATCACCATGTCGTCGACCTCTCTGCGCTGCCTTTGAGTCAATTAAGTCTTCTCATTTTACATAAACACAGCCAGACTTGTGGTTCTCTGCAGCGAAAGTGGATAATTGTATGTCTGTGGGCGTGAATGAGAGAAACTGCTTTGGGTGACATCAGAGATATAAGGAGGTGCGTGTGTGTGTGTGTGTGTGTGTGTGTGTGTGTGTGTGTGTGTGTGTGTGTGTGTGTGTGTGTGTGAGTGAGTGAGTGCGTGTGAGTGCGTGTGTGGGTGTTAAAAGGAGGACAAATGACAGACAAGCTGTGGTCTGATGATGCAGTCTTTGGTACTAGTGCAGGCTGAATGAATTGGAAATAGCATCAACTGTACATCAACTATTTGGCATCAGGGAGGAGCAGAATGAGATTTTGCAGGAATAATAACACCCTTATTTATTGAGCAATTTGTCGTCAATCATGTTTATTTTTGTCAGTCTTTGGTCATCTTATGAGTCTTCCTGAATCACATTGATTCATTCAATTATGCTCCCTGCTCTTTTGGCTGCACAACAAAGATTCTCACAGGAGGTTTTTGAGAACATGAATAGCACAGTAAACCTATAACTGTAGACATGTAGGTATTAAGTATTAATATTTTATTTTTCATGAGAACCTCTGTAATCAGAAAACAGGTACTTTTGAGGGGATATACATAAATATATACATATATATCAATATATGTATACATATAAGTAGCTTTAAATCTTTAAACGTTTAAAATAAATCCTAATACTGCACATAGAGCATTAACTGACAATTATTTTACAGGCATCAGTGGGAAAAAACTATTTTCTATTTTGCTATGTTATTATAGCTAAGAGAGGGCCAACTGTCGTTATAACAATCAAGCATCACATTGTGACCATTGCATATTTACCGTAGAATATAATGCAACAGCCCTGCAATACAATCTCCCCTCAGGAGGAGTTTTATGTTGAATTTTTATTGAATCTGTTTGAGAGAGGCGTTGACATATTTTATTGGTTGTTACTGGGGCTATAATGTTTGCTGCTGTTGTGCTTTACTGGGCTATACTGAGAGGTGTACCTAATATTTTGGTCATCCCACTAATTTGCATTTGGGGGACAAAATATTAGGGACACCTCTCAGTACAACCCACTCAATTCAGGTTTCAGGCTGACCTGGTCAAGGTCAAGGTCATTGTGACCTCACAAAACACGTTTTTGGCCATCATCTTCTGTTCCCTCTGCTGATTATGACAAAATAAAATATATATATATATATATATATACATATCACAAAAATATCTCAAATGAGAAAATTTCATTTTTCATTAGAGGTCAAGTTCACTTTGACTGGAATCATTCACGTGAACACGATGTCAGGAATGCCTGGAGGGAATTTATTTAATTTTTTTTAATTTTGACACAAACGTCAACTCGGACTTAAGGATACACTAATTCGATTTTTTTTGTGGTCGGGGGGTCAAACGTCAAGGTCATGATGACATCACAAAGCATGTATGTGAGCAAACCACTTTATACAAATCTCCAAATAGAGTGAGACAATGCGGTGATGACATGCTTCTGCTCCAGATGCAATTCATTCATTTGAATTCATTAAAACCACTCAAACGTACGAGTAAATTTTGGACAAAATCTATGCAAATTGCAACTTGATCGGTAATTCTGTTTTTTGTTGTTGTTTTTTTTTTTCGAAAGATGTAAAGATCACTTTCCTGCATGGCCCTAATATCAGAGGACACAGCATCGGCAGGCACCACACTCCGGCCCGGTTCAGGGGCCCTTCAATGGCCGCCTGGAGGTCCCCGTACTCCGGCTTGGGAACCCCTGAAACGGCTCGTCCCCCCTCAGCCGTGACTCCAGCCTCAGTCAGAGGGGGAGGAGCAGACTGGGAAGCTCTGCTCTGCCCCCATGTTGATGTTGTTTGCGAGGGTGGCAGCGCCGTGTGTGTGCGCGGGGACACAACAATGTGAACGGAGCGCGCTCGCCCTGGCTCGCCTACACGCCTCCCCGGAGAATAATGCAACTTTTGGGCGAATGCGCAGCCGAACGGTGAAGATTTCAGGTGACTATTCGCCGCGCGTCGTCGCGAAAAACACTCGAGCCGAGCGGTCCCGCTCGGCGTTGTGTCGGGGTCTCTTCCGAGCGACGAGCCGCCAGGATGCTGGAGCCCGTCTGAGAGCAAAACCCCCGTCGTGTGGTCTTTCACTGGATTTTGCCTTCACCCACACCTTTAAAAAAACAAGCAACCTCAAGTTCTTCAAGCGACGTGCTGCGAAATTCAACTTAACGTTCACGATGTAAACTTCTCCAAAAAAAAAAAAAAAAAATGGTGCGCTTCGCTTCGTCCTCTGCTCGTTACAAACCTGGATAACGAGAGGAGGCGGCTGCGACGTGACAACACCCCGACAAGCACAGCGGCCGGCGGTGCTTTCCTTTCGGTAAGCCAGCGCTTCGAGTGCCGCCTCAGCCGGGCAGGGGAGCCGAAACGCGACCGGTGTGGATGTGGAGGCGTTGGTGTGCCTGTGTCGTTATGTGGCGGTGACAGTGCGGCCAAAGAGCACGAGTCAGACCTCCACTCCAGGGGTCCCTCTCGCGTGTGTGTGTGTGTGTGGGGTGGGGGGAGTTGAAGCGCATTAAAGCGCGTATGCGGGTGAGGCGTGCGGCCACCGAGCTAGCCGTCACCCGCCGTCAGTTTGCCGACTTAAATCCACCAGTCATATATGAATATGTTTTGTTTTTTTTTCTAAAAAATCAACTTGCTAGCCGTGCGTTAGCCGTAGCAGCACTTTCGCTTCAGTTGCTAAATGACGCTAGCCAGGTTGCTCGCTAACAAAAGCCTGTTTATTAAGCAGTGGCAGGAAGGAGCTGTGGTGGTTGTGTCAAGCTAGCCGTTAAATTCGCTTAGCTTGCTGTATTATTATTATTATTATTTTTAAAACGAAGCTTTGCCGAACTCTCTTGGGGACGTTTTTGCAAACTTTTTTTTTTCTTTTTTTCTTTTTGGCTTCATCTACACTCAGCAGGCGCCGGTTTAGCCTGCCTGCTCAACTGAACTTGTTTATTCTCTTCACAGAGGCACATCTGCCCCGGGATTTATTCAGCTGTGGGGATTTTTTTATGGGCACTTGATGCATCTCGGCGTGTCTGAGTCCATGAGAGAGTGCGAGTACAGCCAAATAAGCACTCGCAGCTCCACACCGATGGAGACCCCGTACAAGAAAAGGACCCCAAAAAAGAGGAAGTGGGAGTCTTTCCCAGGTCGGAATAAATTTTACTGCAATGGGAGGATTATGATGGCCAAGCAGACAGGGGTTTTCTACCTCACCCTTGTCCTCATTCTAGTGACATGTGGACTTTTCTTCACCTTTGAGTAAGTATTTGTCTTTTGGTGCCATTGTCCTCCCATCTGCTGTTTACTTGCGCACACTGACATTGTGGGTTTTAGGGCTGTCATAAGCTCAGCTGTCTGTCAGAGGGAGAGAGAGCGAGAGAGAAAGAGAGAAAAGTTTGGTTGTAGGCCAGTTATGTCACCAGCATCATTCTGGAGCTGGGTGTGTTTCCTATGATCTCCTCAGGGATGGCGGCACACACTGGCTGGGGATTAGCCAGACGCTTCTCTCGTGTTCTGAAGTGTAGTATGTCTTCAGTAGAAACAGCGTTGTTGACTTTTTGTGTGAGTGTGTGTGTGTGTGTGTGTGTGTGTGTGTGTGTGTGTGTGCCAGGGCCTGTTGCTGTTGAGAGCTGCCCTGTGTGTGTGTTTTTTTTTTCTTTTTTGGTGTGTAGGTGTGTTTCCATTTATGGCTTATTCATGCCCCTACACGATGTGTGCCGCTAAAGCAGGGCAGACTCGTGTGTGATCATCAGACATTAAATTCACTCGTGCCCTGCCTAATCC
>CAAKHG010049947.1:127059-137564 GCA_901007715.1 Dactylopterus volitans | reverse complement strand
ATTTCAATAAATGAAATAAAAACACAATTCTAGTTTAGTGATATCATAACTAGCCCTAACAGAGAGGAAGTGTGTACTGTGCACCCTCTGATCAATTTTGATGCTGATATTTGGCTGCTACTGATACAAAAAGTAAATAAAAACAATTAATGTGTTTTTTGGTCTATGAAATGGTGAAAAACTTGATCACTGTTCCCCAAAGCCCAAGAGGGCGTCCTCAAACCAACAGTCCACGACCCAAAGATCTTCCATGTCATAGACTAGAGAAACTAGAACATATTCTTCAATAAGAAGCTAGACTCAGAAAATTTAGACTTTTTCTTCAAAACGATTAGTCGATCATCAAAATAGTTGGCGACTGATTCAGTTGGCGATTAGTCATCGATTAATCGTTGTAGCCCTACATGTTTTTTTTTTTCAAAGTAACAGCATAACATTATCAGTGACTGCTTGGATGATGAACATCTATTCCACTGTGGCACCTAATGTTTCTGTATATTCTTAAAGGGCTATAAAATCTAATTTGTTTGGTTTTTTACGTGTGTAAACCTTCTCTTCACCTGAGACAGTTTATATCTCACCGACTAAGAAACTTACTTGACACCACCAATTCCTCACTTTTGTGCAGTGACGCACAGGCGCTAACATCTGATTTAGTCCTTTGCTAATGACACAAAACTATTCACGAATCCTGCGCCAGTTCAAGGCTTCCAAAATGTCAACAGATGAAATGGGTCAAATTTTGCTAAACAAAATCAATTATTTTGCTTCAGTTGTGATAATTATCCCATGATCATGTGAATCAACATCAGCTCTGAGGGACCGGGAAGTTGTAATTACACAGTTTGACCACTGCGCCGAAGCTTGGCGCTGTTCTTGCTCTGAATCCCCCCCCCCCACCCCACCCACCCCACCTCCCTTTTCTGGGGCCGAGCTGGGAGATCGAGTATTGAGAGAATGAGACAGTGAGGGAGCGAGTCGGCCTTGCGGAGTCGGACCTGCAGATCTGGCGGCTCCGGGCTTGTGGATGTAGAATGTTTGCTTTTCTGACATGATAGATAAAAGCGAAAGTACACGTGCTCCACTTGTTTTAAAAAAAAAAAAAAGAAAAACAACTTTGCGTGAACAAGTTCGTGGAGACTCACCTCTCCCAATAAGCAGAAAGAGTTGTTTGTTTTGACTCACGCGTCGCTGGTGCAGTCAAGACGTTTCTTTTGTATCTTGGCTTTGACTTGCAATGTCAGTCTAGCGCGGAAAACTGAAAATATATCTCTCAAAAATGATTGGCTTATCCACACACAAATAATCCATCCATCAGTTGTGCTGCACCCTGAGAGCAACAAATGCACTATGGCAGGTCCTTTCGCAATGCCGATCACATGTTAGATCATTCTCTATATCTTCCTTTATCTTTCCTTGGCTGAGCGCCAGGGTCTTGAGAAGCAGCCCCCAGGAGCAGTAGTTCATAACAGTGTTACAGCACTTCAGGAAATGAGCAGCAGTCATTCTTCTTTTCAGCAATCGAGCAGGAGAAAGGCTTCGTCCAAATGTCCTCAGACTGCCCTTCCTGTCACGCTCACGCAGCTTGTTTTTCTTATTTGTTTTACGTGTGCTAGGTTTATTTTTGAGTATGGGAGGGCTAAATTTAGCCTTGTGCCACCCTAATCTGATTCCTCCTAACCAGGCGAGAGGGTAATATGACCACTGCTCACCTACGACAACACCAGGGAAACATCATTATGGGGAAAATGTCTGCGTGAGCCACGTTTGCCTTCAACAGCACTGAAGTTAGATTAGAAGAGCGACATGTCCTAGTTATATACAGGTCTGACGCTGTGTGTGTGTGTGTGTGTGTGTGTTTACTGTTGGTGTCAACGGTGTGTACTCTTATTTCAGTCGTAAGATGGCTGCTGAATATCATTGAAGTGTGTGATTGCTTCAAGCATGTCTCATTCCTGGTAGATAACACACACGCACACACGCACACACACACACAGGCACACACACACGCACGCACACATTCACACACACACACTCGTCTAAGATGTGGGAATTTTCTTGAATTAGTTTAGTTTTTTGTTTATTTTATCGAAACGGAGGCTTATGCTTTTACTGACTTTTTGTGTCATCTTTAAAATCTATGCTGTGATGTGAGATTTATGACACAGACATTTCCCCGGGAACAGGTGCTCACTGTTTTTTTTTCCTTTTGCTGTTTAACTGAAAGCATTAAAAAAAAAATCATTTAAAATCTGGTTTGATTCCCACTCATTCTGACAATAGTTCCACATAATCCTACGATTTGCCATAAATAAACTGGTGTTATCAGTGTCACCATGAGTGTGTACGTTGATTTTCGAACTCTTGCGCTGGCACAAGAGTAAGTGTCAGAGCTCTGTTATCCAACCTTATTCACAGATGAATTTGTCACCTGCAGATCATTTTAAGTGCATAATCCTCTTACTGATTTCAATACAAGCATATGGCTACATTTTCTCACCCGCTACAACAACACTGACTGAGAGGCTTTGCAGTACTTCACAGACCCTTTGACACACTGGCTTTAAGGCTTGAAACTAGGATCTGCTGATTATAGGATTTCTCTTAATCATCAGGATGCCCTGCTGTCCACTCCAGCGCCGCTCATGTGCAGCGCATGCCGTCCACTCCAAATATTTGTGTGCGTTTCGGGTATTGTGAGGGACTGCAGGGGATATGATGATTCATCGAGATGTCGGAACATATCATGCGAAACGACCGTGCAGTTGGAAGCGACTGTAAGCTGATTCATATCAGAGGCGCATACAACAGCCATTAGCATGCTGTAATCCTAAGACCGACTCTGAGCTGTTGAGAAGTTTTTTTTTGTTGTTGTTGAGTCTTGGGTAACAGGAGCACAATGCCTGCTGTGTGAGCCGGTTGGCCAGGTGCTTTTGGGGTTGTAGTCGCAATTTCCAGGATCAAAGTTCACGATACAGCCGTGTAACATGAAGATGGTGTAAGACAGTACTGATGGAAGGTATACAATGGTCTCATTTAGGAGGATGGCCTTGGCCTGCAGAGAGAGGAACTGGACAAGCCATTTTGCAGATGACAGCCTTGCGTGTGTTTTCTCTGTCTCTCAAGAGCTTCTCACTCACGACTCAGTTAAGCTAAACCAGCACCAGGCTCAAAAATACACTACCAGAGATGAAACTTTGAAAACCTGTTAATATCCAAAACCAGCAAAAATGCTCCAAACAAAAAAACACACACCCTCCATATCTGTATTTTCTCCTCTATTTAATTTTTCATTGTTTATTTCATTATTCTTTATTTTTCAAAGGTGTTTTATTTTAGTCCTGCTTAAATTCCTTATTTCTGCTACATACCAGTGCAACTGTACTATAAATCCATCAGCAATGGCTGAAAAACAGTTTGAGTATTTTGAAAAGTAACTTCACATACCTGCAGAATAAAACATGCACAAAGGGACATCATGTCATCATACTGAGTATTTTTAAGTATCATCAGTCTGTGTGTGTCTTGTCCTCTGATACCTAAAGCACCCCCCACCCCCACCACACAAACACACACGTATTCTGGCTTCATGACAAGATAGAACGTCATTGTGAAAATTGAATGTTTGACCTGTAACAAACACCGCGCTTGTGTGTGCAACGGCAGTGAAAGCAACACATCATATTCAAAGAGCTCTTTTACTGTAAGTTTTGGATGGAATTAGAGTGCGTTATGCAAGAGCAGTGCTCTGTAATGAGGCTGTGTTCAGGACTTTGTAGAGCATGCATAATGTGTTTGCATGAACTTAACTAACTTAACTAACAAGTTCACTTACATAACGAGGACTGAATGTAATGGGAATGTAATGAGACAAATACCTCTAGCAATGTTTTATTTATTCTTTGTCTTTCGTTAAAAAAAAAGAAAAAAAGAAAAGAGTAAAAAAGCCTTCAGGGCGTTCATGTGATAATACCACGTCTCTGTAGCAAACACAATCATACAGTAACCGTGAAAGTTTACACAATGCGCCTGATGATAATTCCAAATGCTGCAGGCAGAAGTACCTGCAGATGTGTTCCATGCTCCTGTTACCTTATTCTGGATGAGAGGGATCCAGAGGGAGACAAAGATAGAAAAATGTCAGAGAGGAGCAGCAGCCGTGGCTCAGTACTTGAGCCATGGAGAGCAAAGCTGATTCCTTCACTACATCACAGCATTATTAAGAAGAGCCAACTTAATGAAAGAGCCGGTCAGGATCTTCCGATTCCTCTGACTGAGGTTACCGTGAACTCATAAAACAAATTATGAAAACTCATAAAAGCTGTAAGTCACTCTTCTCATTACTCATGGTAAGAGGACAGCCTCATCTCCTGTGGGGTTTTGTTGTTTTCCAGAGACTATTGACCCTAGCACACTAATGTAATCTGGCTCTCCTTTCACCACTTATTGATGCGGGAGTTTTAGACTAATGTCCTCTGAGTGAACACTGACTTGCTCATGTGCAATGAATGGGGACAAATGGGACACAAGAACTGCTAGATGGCTGCAGTGCAAGAAAACAAACAAACAAACAAAAACAAGCAAACAAACAAACAGCACCTGTTAGGTAAATAACATCGAAACAAACACACAAGTATGATCTGATGCTATAGTAATGCATCACTGACATGTCCTGGAGAAGTACAGTATGTTCAGCTTTGACTGACTCATGAGCTTTTTTTTAGACGCTGACGCGGTCCTTCTCCTTCACTGTTTGGTGAAATTGTTACCAGACATCACGACTCTCAGGAGACGTACAGTGACATGCGGGCATCAGTAAATGGTGGCTGTCGCACTGCCATGTGTGAAACACCACAAATCAGTCTTCATTATGGAGGCGTTGGATATTGTTGACCCACTGAATTGAAAATTCAGCGCAATTGTACTGCTTTCAACAGAGGTATTAATATATGGCTGAAGGGAAAGCAACACTGCACTTGCACCAAATACATGTCCAGCATATCTGTTTTGATATGTATTCTGTAAGTACACGGTTACTAAAACTGCACTATCACTGTGTTGTATTTTTTAATCACCCTCACCCTTTTTCCTGTTCCTCTTTTTTTTTTTTTCCATCTTTGCACTTCTAACTTTAAAAGCATGAATGAATGTAAATTAGCATTTTGCAAAAAAACAAACAAACAAACCACTGATTAATGAAATAAAAAAATAAAATTTTTATATGAATAAGTTTTAGTGAAATAACGTTCTGTTGATGCTCACAGTTGTGCGAAATGTAAAGCAGTGTTTTTTGCTGAGACCTCGGACCGCACTATCGTGGACGGAGCTGTGATCCGCTGGAGCCACTCTCTCTGTTTGAAGGTCAGCGCTCCCATTACCAGCGGGACCATTTCATCTCCCACATTCAATGTACTTCGTCGTTCAGCCATCAGTGCCTCTTTCGCCGTGATGCCCCATCTGTCATTTCTGCTCTCTTCTGCTGTGTTTTTGGATCTTCTTGGTTTGATCCATTAGTCCCCATCTGCTGCTGATACAGTCTCAGGCCACTGGACTTTGAATGGTCTGTACATCATGATAATAGCTTTATTAACAGTATGCAGTGAAAGTGAGCGGGGATTATGTTGCCTGCGACGCTCCAACAACACATGGTCGCCATTGTAGCACAAAAACATGGTGATGAATAAATTTAAAATGAAATTATGCCGAGTGGCATAATCGTTACAATTCAAATGAAGCGAAGGGAATGCAAGGAAGCGTCATTGAAACTTAATTCAATAAATCAAAAATTACGATGCAAAAATGTCAGCAAGAATAAATAAATGTGTTGACATATGAACAATTCAATCACGAAATATAACACAAGTTATCATGTTTGTTGGATTGGAGTATTTTCAGAGCATTATTTTTGAGTATAGGTTTTTGCCTTCTTTATATAGCCACTAATGAAATTTGTCAGCTTCATTTATCTGAGTTAGACAGCTGAATTATGGGTTGTGTTGTGTAGAAATGTTCTCAGTGGGCTGCAGTCTTTAGCTATGGATTCCTGTGCAGTAGATTGCCATTGACTTTGCAAAGGGAGATTGAAATGTCATGCTCTGGTCTAATGAGTCTAAATAATGTCTGACTGGAAATTAATGGCATCCAACAGTTTTCGTGGGTAATTTATGGAAGAAGTAGCTTCCTGTTGTTGCTATGGATACATAGAAGTCCTCAGCTTCATGTGTGAATAGTAAGACCTTGTTTATGAAATTAAGAAAGTATTACTGACCCTGGAGGCAACATTTTGAAAGGATATTTTATTCTAGAATGTCAAAACAACAGCAAATGTTTACTGCACAATCAAACCTAGGAAAAAAAAATCAGAAAAGACAAAGCAAACATATTATGTAAGTTCCTTCACCTGATTTACTGATTTACATATTCATTTCACAAGTGCTAATTTGACTTTGAGTGCCAGAATAGCAGGAGATGAAGACAAGCGATTTAAATTACTGACAATGTGTACCTTTCATCAAACATTTAGTGGTTCA
The DNA here is from genome assembly GCA_901007715.1 of Dactylopterus volitans. Lineage (NCBI taxonomy): Eukaryota > Metazoa > Chordata > Actinopteri > Syngnathiformes > Dactylopteridae > Dactylopterus > Dactylopterus volitans. Next base: position 131,034 of record CAAKHG010049947.1, on the reverse strand, counting down.
TTCATAACATAACATGTATACCTCAACTGCAATTGAAATATAACATGCTTTATCCAGCTTGATGTACAAAAAGTGCGATTTGACCAGTCAACACTGATGTGTGTTTTTTCTTCTTCAGTAAGAGAGAAGTGGAGAATGAGCCAGGAGGATGTTGTGTCTGCAGAGGTTTGCAGTTTGTATGAAAAAGACACCACAAATACTTGCAGGCAGCCTGCTCCTTCACTTCACTGCATGAAAATACAGAGCTTCAAAAATAAAAAGACAAAAAAAGAGCTTCATGTGTCACTAAAAACTTGCCGACAACAATCAATATCTGTCTCAAACATAATGTGAGCATCTCTAGCCAGTAATTGTTCTCGTTTTTTGACCTTTGCTTGCATGGACCTTAAAATACTGTTACACGTCTAATTATTCATAATCTAAACTTGATCTTAACCTTGCCTGGGTATCTGGTGACTCCACAGCTCCCCTCAATATCATACATCAAGTGTCTGAGGGTCTGACATCGAAGATTGTTGAAGTTTTTGCCTCTGATCAGAGCTCCTCCATTCATCTGGCAGACACTTTCATCCAAAGCGACCTACAGCACATCTGAGAGGTGAAACAACACAAGCAAGGATCTAGTCAGGAGACATGAGTAAGTGCCATGAAGCAAAGTTCCAGTCTGATAGGATGTAAGTGCCTACAGGCAGTGCAGGAGGCAATGCAAAGAGTGCATAGGATGCAGGATTCACAGGACAGAGAACCACAGAAGAGAAGAGTCTCGCTGGTGACCTGGGGCCTCACCATGGTGGTTGTATCAAACACCTTTTATTGGTCGAGGGTGGTGTGCAGGAGGTAGTGTAGACCTGAATGCGGGAGTGCGGGTAGGAGGGAGCTGTTTTCGTTGCAGCTTCGCATGTGAGTTTTGAATTTGATGCAGGCAGCAACTGGAAGCCGGTGGATCCATCTGAACAGCTGGGGGACATGTGCTGTTTTTGGCTGGATGAAAACCAGACGCGCCACCACATTCTGGATCATCTGCAGGGGTTTGGCCGTGCATGTGGGGAGGCCCCACCAGTGAGGAGGTGCAGTAGTCAGTGCTACAATGATGTTACAAGAGTCTGAACCAGGAGTTATTCATATTCAGACAGATGGGGTCTAATCTACCTGATCTGGATCTGGACCTGGACCTAGGTTACTTGGCCATGAGTCATGATGACCAAGTTTCTTGCAAGCATTGTATGCGTGAGTCATTTACTAGCAGGGGCAGAGATTTTCTTCTTCTTTTTATTTCTTCAAAAAGAGACTTTTAAAACAAACAGTGAAATGACTATTGAACCTTTTTATGTTCTATACCTAGTCTGAGAATTAATAGTGGAGTAGGTTTTCTCAAAAAGTGCTGAAGAAACAAGGCGCTGCGAGCTGTAAAGTCTGCTTTCTTTTTTCTCATCACAATAATCCATCAATGACATCTGACTCCACTTCCCCCAGCCTGAACAACATATTTTTGATGCGACAATACTTTCTTTCTCTGTGACCAAAATTAAGAAGACACAAAAGCTTTGAAAAGGGGCCAACAAGCTTTCATCCAATTTCCAATAGCCAATGTATTTTCTCCAACAATGTTTCCTGAGCACACGCCACGTGAGCTGCAGATGTTCGGCGCTTGTGACATCAAACCAGTTGGGCATCCTTCTTATTGTCCCAAGGTTACCTTGAAAATCAGAGACTGGATAAAGGAAAAGAATGACTCAGGGGGATTTGATGTCAAGAGTTCTGCAGTTGGTGCTGGCTGAACAGGTGTATGGCAGCAGAGAATTTCATTTACTCCATTAATCTGTTGTGTTAATTCACAGATTCACTGTTGTAATAGAGTACACCTAAGGGAGACATTTGAAATGGCAAACACTGTCTCCTCAAAGTTGCTTTCCCATACAACTAAACAGCGTTATGAATTACATTTGTATTCATTTTAGTTCCACTGAAAAGGCAGCAAATGACAATGTTATACCACCATAAAATCTCTCTGTGAGGGTTAGGTCAAACAGCCTTCTTTTCTCTTGTTCCCAACGTGAGTTTAACATTTGTAAGAGCGTCTTTTACAAGTCAAGACTGCAGTTGTCACCTAACCAAACTGTTATGACTGTTACAATGGCAGCAAGGATCCTGAGAGCTCAATAGAAGGCTACTGGACTTCTTTTAGTAGTTTGAAGATGTTTCACTTCTCATCCAAAAGGCTTCACGAGAGCCAGGCATTTAAATTCTTGTGGGCTCGTTGACGCCATCGATCTCTCCCCAGACGCTGGCAACGCACCTGATGGCCTGGGTGGGTCAATAACTCTCACATGACCTTAACTATTCTCTAGGTGTTTCCAACCATACAGGAGCACTCGAAAACAAAAGTCCAGTTGCCTTCGACCTAAGCTCTGAGGATCACCATGACCTGGATGACTGAGAGAGTACAGAGACATGACAGCGAAGGTCACCCAGTCATTATTGTGCCTAACCTAATCCTGACCCTCACATTTTGTTGGCGTATGAGTGCTTTTTTTTTCTGTGAGTGATTTCAACCATTCACATATGCCCACCTTCCAAGGAAATACCCAGAAAGCTCCTATTCAAACATGCGCAGCCAGTACGGGAATACCAGGACTGTCCAGTAGGTGTCGGTAACTAAGGGGCCGGATGTACCTGTACGTGGCGGAAGAGGAGTGGCTGTTGTTATTTTTGTAAAGAAACTGGCGGGTGAGGTGTCTTCTCTGTTCCTGGCAGTACATCGACAGCTATTCTCGTGTTTATTCAGCAAATTAGCCGCACATTCGATGAACTGGCTGCCAAGCTGCGCAGAAATAGGATGGAAGTTGAAACTGCGAGATGCCTGAGGCGGTATAAAGCGCGATGGGCCACAATCATACACGAGCTCTGTGATTGGCTCAGCACGACCACGTGAACACGTAATAGCCTAACCACTTATGTGCCTTGCCCGTGTGTTCGCCTGCTATCCATTCAAACATCAGTCTTCCCAGATGTTATCTGACCCCATGCAGAGACATGACAGCGAAGGTCACGAGTCTTAAGGAATTAGGATTGTTTAAGCCAAACTCATCTTTCCCTGAACCTAACCCAGTCATTATTGTGCCTAACCTAATCCTGACCCTCACATTTGGATGTACCTGTACGTGGCGGAAGAGGAGTGGCTGTTGTTATTTTTGTAAAGAAACGCTGTCATTGTAACAGTCTCAGCCTGGTCAGATGCGCGCATGAACTGATGACGCCGCTCGGATGAGAGGTGAAACGTCTTCCTAAGACCAGTAACAAGTCCAGTTGCTTCGATTCAATTTCCTTGAGATAACCATGACCTGGGTGAGTGAGAACATTCACAGGCCCATCTGGGAACTAGACATTGTCGTTTTCCAGATACAAACTACCTGGTTAAGAACACCTTGGTCCCATTCACACATGTCTCTGTTTGCCAGATACAACCAGTGTAAGTGCTGCAGACGGCTGCATAGGGTCAATATGTTACTCATCAACATGTGTTTAATAAAAAAGTGCGTGTAGTTTACATTCACCATTTACAGCCTACAGAATGCCTAAATGATGTTAAAATGAAGGCCAGAGACATTGATTGGATTAATCTAAACATTAGTTTATCGGGTTTAAAAACAATAAAACAGACAAAAAGTACAATTTGAATGTAATTCAGAGCAAATGGTTCAAAAGTCTCCAGCTGTTCAAAAAAGTGGCTTTGAGAACACTAATTCACGCTGCCGCAGCAATAAATCTGCCAAGTGTTCACAGTCGGAATTTGTAAATGCCATATTTTCCTCCTTCTAGACTTCGAGCATGGCAGCAAGGACAAACGGGCCTTAAATTTTGTCACCCTGGACATCAGGACGAAGGATTTCACTCAATTTTTCATCTGAGAGAATATGAAATGTTCGGTTAGTAGGATGTCCCTCACGTGTCATGAAGTACTGCAGAGCAGGAGAT
>CAAKHG010049947.1:111584-122612 GCA_901007715.1 Dactylopterus volitans | reverse complement strand
ATGCATCTTACTCTGCACCTGTGCACTAAACTACGACGGAGGATGAGGGCCACATTGAGATTTTTTTTTTTAATTATTTTACTTCGAGAAAAAAAGTCATTATTAATGAGAAAAAAAGTCATAGTAAAAGGCTGCTCAACGTAAAACGAGAGGAGGTTGAAAGGAGAATGCGGGAGAAACCTAAAAACCCCTCTGTATGGCTCGCCGATGCATCCACCGGCAGCCTTGCACTCGACCACTTCCGGCCATTTCCTCCTCCAGAAAAACAGCGATATCCTCCACACACGTCTGGTTCTTTCTCCGGAAAAGATGCATTTTCTTGCATATTCTTTTTAATGTCCTGATACTAATGACGATGTGATGCTGATGTGCCAAAAGATTAAGTATCTCTTTGTTTGTGAAACCTAAACTGAAATACAATTCCACAAAATGCTCCACGTCCCTCATTTTTGTCCTCTAAATCAACATATTAGAATTTATTACGACTTTTTTTTTCTCATTAATAATGACCTTTTTTCTAATTAATAATGACTTTTTTCTCGTTAATAATGACTTTTTATCTCGTTAACAATTACTTTTTTCTCGTTAACAATTACTTTTTTCTCGTTAATAATGACTTTTTTCATTAATAATGACTTTTTTCTTGTGAGTAATGACTTTTTTTCTCAAAGTAAAATAAAAAAAAAAAATCTCAATGTGGCCCCAATCCTCCGTCGTAGTTTAGTGCACAGATGCAGAGAAAGATGCATGTGCAGCAGCATGAACAGACCTGTTTGGATACTTTGTCGACCACAGCAGTCGCCATCCCCTTGTAGATGGCTGCCTTCTCCCTGCAGTTACTCAAATCAACAACCTGAGTGATGGTCATGTCCTTTGTCTCCGCGTTTTCTTCAACGGCATAGTTACTCTGGCACTTGCCATGGATGCCAACCTACAAGCAACATCCAACAATTGTCACATGCGTTGTGATTTTTAGCGATGCTGGACAGAATAGATGAAGAGAGACAAGCACACCAGTGGGGGGGACTTGAGTTTTACCTCCTCGAGCTCATAGACTCTCTGCGTGGTCTTGACTGTGACTTGGAAAAACCCCAGGATCCCTCTCACAATGTTGACTACAGTGTCGGAGATCTCAGCAGAGGCGTGGATTTCGCTGACGTGTCCGCTGGCGAAGTCAAACATGAAGGGCTTGACCAGCTGTGCGGCGATGCGTTGCGAGAGTTTCGGGGAAGCATTAAAGCCGTTTTTCCCAGGGAAGCCGTTGAACTCTTCCAAGGACAGATCCGAAACCTTTGATCCAGAGGGAGAAATGAACAGTTGCTTTGCCTGTTTCATTGGGTAGTTTGATCTTGCGCTAGTATCATTACAGCATTTCCAACTGTGCCTATGTGCGCTATTTGCATATTCATGCGGCGAAAAAAGGTGTTGCTAGATGATAATTTGTGCTCAATAGTTTGTGCTCAATAGACAATGGACCCTTTTACTCCTGTTTCAAACGGTGGTAACAAACTGAATGGATTTCACACTCTCTCAGAGAACCTATGCGGCCTTTCAGCAGCTTGGTTTACAGCCATGAATGCATGATGTGCTGCCAAGTATAGTTACATTTCACTTCATGAATTTGACAAAAAAGTCAGTGATCAATATCAACAAACGTACTCTAATATCATTCATTGTTACACTCACCTGAAGACTGTACGTATGCGCGGACACACTGACAATCTTGACCTTGCATGTCAGCTTCACTGCAGACTCGGCAAGATTCGGCATGCCGAGTCCAAAATTCACCAGACCCTCATACCTGTACTCATAGGTTTTCTTTGGGTTCAGGCCGATCTCTGCCATACAAATTCAAAATAGAAATACCATTTGAATTTTTCTCAGGAAAACCTACGATAAAAAGTATTCACTTTTGTACTTGTGATTTCTATACTCACCATAATGGACACTTTGGCATGCTAGAAGAATAAAATTCAAACGTCACATGAGCATTAAAACCTTGTGCGAATCTGAATAGCTCTTACAATCGGCCACTTCTTTTTCTGTATCGATCATCTTCTCTAGTTATTGTAAATGCTGATCAGGAGGATGGTAACATTTGCAAGAATAAAACGGGGGGATCAATGAAAACTCACCTGCCAGGGCCACGAGGCAGCAGAGGATGAGCTCCCGCATGGTGAATCAAAGTAGAGGCGAACATCTCTGATTTGTCTTTTATGTGGCTGCAATGAGCTGCGAGGGCAGGTTGCAGGGCAGGTCTGGTCAGCTGACCGTTGTAAAGTAAACACATGCCGCGAGCACAGTCATATCGCCCTGTGACATTGTCAGAATGACATGAGGAAGGAAGATAATTCTCAGCAGTTCACTAGTCACATCAGTATATAGTGTCTTTCTTAAAACACTGCCACTGAAAAAAAAAATAATAATAATAATAATACCAGATAATGTAATGCAATATTTTGTTTTGTTTTGGGAGTATTTAATGATATCAAAGCTGAAAGCAAAATTTTAATCACTCAGAAAATGAAGTAAACATGTTTTTCACAGCTTCGTGGAGCGATGCACCCAATGGGAATGCTCGTTTATTCCCTAAACTCAGCCATATGGGCTGAGGGAGTAGAAGACGCTGGTAATAGTTTTTTTTTTTTTTTTTTTTTTTTTTAAACTGCTGGTATTTCACTTTATAAGCCACACAGTCCCATGAAATCTCTCCTCCTCGACACACACACACACACACACACACACACACACACACACACAAATTCCTGGTTACTCTTCTTACCAAATATAATCTACAGTTGTTTACTTATGCGCTTCCAGGACAATGACATCAAGGGTTTTTTTCTAACTTTTACTTTTTGTGTAGCATTCAGGTTCCCTACCAGTCTCTTGAATGATCATGCGTTGTGATTCTCATAAATATTTTCTGATTTAATTTCACCAAATTGTTTTGTTTTTTTTACTTTTAGCCAGTAGAGGGTGCCATCATCTCAGACACAAAATCCTGAATCATAAATCAAGGAAAGAGGAAATCTGTATTAAGATTCCCTCAAACCTAAATTTTGGATTCCTATCCACTTTTTGACAGAATTGAAAAAAGGTGAGGGGCTATTTACAGTATGTGAGTTCCAGTTGGTTTGGTGGACACTCCAAGTAGATGGAAATTCATGCCCAAGAACTAAGAGTTAATAATACTTTAAAAAAGTGAGAAACTGAGAGCAGAACAGAGAACAAAATAAACTCAGAGCCACATACAGAAGAATATACCACCATGTATTTGATAGGTGAGAAATGTGTAGGCTGTTTCAAAGATGACAAAGTATCTGTATGGAATCTACTTAATATCTATTGCATTTCAATGCCTAGATTTGACAATATATATCCCTTAAATATATGAAAAATGAGTGCACAATAATGCACATAATATCTTGTGCATCTCGTCAAGTAATAGGTGAGTCAGAGCATAGTCAGAGTGTAAAAGAGCACAAAGACTGAACTTGAGAGTTGAATACAAATATTACATGTAAATATGCTATAATAGTTCAATGGATCTTTTGTAGAGTTCAAGTGTCTTGTCCCCAATCACCTAATTAAAGAAACACAGGTGAGACATTCGTCATTTTAACAGTGCAAATGGAAAAAAAAAAGACTCCGGACTTTGGGTACCAACTTCAGAAGCTTCCACATATCGTACTTATCATTACCCCATGAAGCCCAAAAGACAGAATAATGAGAGTTGCAATGAGTGAAAAATGTGGTTGACCTTTATTTACTGTATGTACAGAAGACTAGATTAAAACTTACACACATATCACACTTACGTGGGAAAGTTTGGACTGAATATAAAACTGTAAAAGGCACAGATTCATCTTGCTGGCCATGACATCACGTCTCAAGTTTTTATTCCCAATGAAAATATTATTCCTCATCATGTCCAGGAGGTGGCGCCATTGGCCTACTCTCTGCATCCGGTCGATGCATGAGCCATGCGGGTGAATGCGAGCAGACGTTTCAGTACATATTTGCTAGACTGTACATTCAGCTGTGTGATGCCCCAGAACGGAAGGTGAGAGAAGATACGTGTTCGCGTCGTTTGTTCTAATAATTTACTATTTCAGCACAGGAAAGGATCAAATACAACATGACCACTGTGTTATTTGGATGGTTATCAGGCATTAAATAAAACCATTGTGATTCCAGAATTATTTCCCGCAGAATGTGTTCAATGAAACTTGTGCACTGCAAACATACATCCTAATAACCATGATGTATAGATGGTAGCAAGATCAAGAGATTCTGAGGAAATTTAGAAATGTTTTCAAGCCAATGTGGTGTACTAAACAATTCCTCCCACAACATTTCCCCCAAAAATGAAAGCAAGAGTCACAGGATATTGCAAAGCTGCATGTTGAGTGTTGACTATTATTTTACAAGTGCAGATGATCAGGCGCTGGTTTCATTAATTCATCTCAGGCACTCAAAACAGCATGGCACATTTTTGAAAAGCCTGTAGTACTCCTCTTGAATCTGAAAATATGAAAAGACAAAAAAAAGGAAGGATCAACACAGTAGAACAGAAAAAAAAACTGGAAAAGCGTTAAAAAAAAAAGAAAAGAACATTTTACACAATACCTTTCTGGACAGCACACAGAGGAAGATGAAGATGAACATCCCCTGGAAGGCGTTGGTGATGGTGAACAGATAGGCAGTGAGGGTTGTCTCATGGAGGATGTGCAACACTCCAAAGGTCCAGGTGGCACCCAGCACAAAAAGCAACGCCAAAGCTCCGCGGGCGCAAGACCTGGGAGTGACGGCATGGATGAATGTGCATCAGCACTAAAAAAACTCCAGAGAATTCGACTGATTTCTAATCTCTATTTTGACTTCTAATGTTCCATTCGAACGTTATCCTACCTGATGTTTTCATAGTGGCTGATTTCAGGCTTTTTCACAGCGGTGTGCCGGTACACTTTGTAGATGATCACTCCAAACGCCAAGAGATTAACCTGAGTGGGAACGCAACAAACATGGCTTCAGCAGTATTTTCATTGTGTTACAAAAGTGCCTGTTTAAGTAGTTATTTGATCGTACCAGAATGATCAAACATGCGGGCCCGATGAAACTCCATATGAAGTGATTTTCTGTGCTCAGCCAACACCTAAAATGCAAATGCAGGATATCATATTTAACAGCTGGTGGTGACTGACTTAATTTTATGCTGCAATGCTTATTATCAATTTTCCTTAGATTAGTTAGACCTATCTCCTAATCTGAATTGTGAAAATATTGTCAGGCCAAGGTTAGAAAAAGCAACCTCTGAATTCATCAATAATGGACACAATCTCATCGATAGTGGAGTTTGTTTTTTTTTGTTTTGTTTTGTTTTTTTCCAGATTCTGCCAAAAACCTTTCTGAACTTGTGTTACACAAAATCAGTTATTGTGTCATCTAAATTCAACCTCCATTAATCTCCACTTATTTCATCTACAAAGTTCTGTCTTTGAAAATGCTATCTGAGCTTTAAAGACTTTTTTTTTGTGAGTATCTTCCATACTTACACTTTATCAGTGCCATAATACTTGGAACCTAATGTTGCTGAGATTGCCACCACCACTGCCGGGCTTCCGTAGCCAAAAATGTAAAAGTTTCGGTGTAGGAAGCCTTTGTTGTAGATGACGCCAACAACTATTAAGTAAAGATGGATGCCCTCAATGCACATCCAGGCAAAGGCGGCAAGGAAGAAATAGTGCAGCAGCCCCGCGATGATGGAACAAAAAAGCTGCCAAGAAACAAAGAAAACAGGAAATATAGGAGAGACAAAGATACTTAATGGTGAGTATTTATTATTTAGTTAAGTGTTGACATAGTAAAATGATTTAGGATAGGTTCAGGAGGTTTCCCTTGTTTTACTATATTCAAGAGTGCCGTTACCTTATGTGTGTTCATGTTGATTCCCACCAGGAAGATGAACTCGGCCATGAAGAGACTGCAGCACAAGTTCTTGTGGATGGTGGTTCTGGTGCTCTGGATCTCGCTGAAGAACCAGAAGGTGAAGATACACATGGACAGACAGATGAGCGAGATGATCATCCCCAGCTGGGTGATCCGGGTCAGAAAGGAGTAGTGGGCCACCAGCTGGGAAGCAAATGGAAAGCAAGGTGTTTCATTCACACTTTCATGGTATACTGAAGTTGTAATTGTTGGCTTTTTTGCTCGGAATTATTTGATATCACACGGGTTTGGGCTGATATCACACCAATATGTAGACTTGGAGACATACTGGGCAAGTTCTGGTCCTCTGTGTGTGTACCTGTGCGTGTGTGTTAGTGGGTGTTTAGTCTTCATCTGTTTTCTCATATTGCTTTTGCTTAATAAATAAATCCCACTTTTCCAGATAAACTTCCTGACTTAGTGAAAGTGATGCTCTCAAATCCACACTGGCGCCATGTGTTTCAGCTGATGTACAGATATCTCCCAGTGTCTTAGCAATTCTGCTCAGCTTTACCGAGTTTCATTGTTTCTGGTTTGAGTGGGTAGTTTTGGTGTTGCCCGACATGCTGTCCCACAAATTTGTGCCTCACCAATATTAGTTTAACTGGTCAAACTGTTTCTGCTACTTTTGCAGCCATCTGAATGGAGCCAGTGCCTTGGTCCACACTCCAAACCAATACATAATACGCAATACCAAAAAACTTGGGGTGAGATGCGAGCACATGTGATACATTCAAACAATCATCTTTGTTCATGAGGTTGAAAATGACACTGAGGGTGACACTGGTTGACTTTGCTCTGCAGAGTGATTGGGCTGCTGCACCCTGGCACTCCTGCATGCTACACTGACTCGTTATTGCCCCTGGAGGAAAAAAAGTGTTATTACAAGACAAGACGGCTGGTCACCAGCTTGTTCAGGTCACTAAAAATGATCCCTCCGAAAAAAAAAGGTGTGAAAACGCGTGTTTGTTTTTTCCTTTAAAAAAAGAAAAATTTAAAGCAATCATGTTTTCACTAAAACTGATATTTGGATCATCAGCTCAACTCTTACCCTCAGTTAAAAGAAATGTAAAACATGAGAAACATTTTTGGATTAATTATTTACATCCTCAGTAGGGGGGGAAAAAAAGAGGCAATATATTTGCGAGATTATGGTTGTACTTTTTCAGTGTATGATCACTCACGTTGGCCCGCCCAGAGGACATGAGGATAGCAAAGTGTGTGAGGTGATTACAGGAGCAGATGGTTGCGTTGCTGTTGACGTGGACGGTTTTGCAGCCACGAGTTGCCCAGTGGCCCTGCAGGCTCTCCGCCTCGTACTCCCAGAAGGCACATTTGGTCACATCAGCTTTAGTGTCTATGGGCTTAAAGGGGATAGAGAGAAACAAAGGTAGAGTCACTGGTGGCTGGTACTGTTTTATTAGTTTTTGGGCCCTACAGGTAATTCCATGTCACTGGGGTTGAAGCAGACTTTCTGGGTTTCATTAAAGTAGCAGTTAAATGAATGCTGTATTCTATTCTATGTCTGCGTAAATGTATTCAAAGTTTGGCCATCAGAAAATTGCATTCTGGGGTTGGTTGTGAGGGTGTGAGATGATGGCCTTGTTTTGTTTTTTGTTTTTGTTTTTTTGATTGCATCATAACATCGACTGCTTAATGCCAAGAAAATATAGTTTAGTGAGGATGAATGACACAAGGCACACAGTGCATTTTAAGAACCTTACAGAGAGCTAAGTATGCTGCCAAATGCATCTTATTTATTCCTGGAATTCACACGAATATCAAAAACTGAAAAATTCCAATGGTGCCGAAAATAAAAGTGTCTAAAGAAATAAATTAAAAAATGAAAAAGCCTTTACAATATTTATATTTACATTCATTTAGGTTAGTAAACGAGCACAGTTAGTGTAACACTTTTGGTAATTTGTGTGTCACAAAATACCACCTTGCTGATGTATCTGCGCAAATGTGGAGCCAAATTTATTGATTTTTGCTTTTTAACGGCGGTTTACACACAACTGGGGTTAACCCTCTAGAGTCTAACAAAAATAATGATTTCATTTTCTCATTTCAATGTCTTTAAAAAAATACCAGTACATTAACTTTTAGGGTTATTTCCATCATCAGCCGGTTTCCCCCATCATTTATTCACCTTCCCTCTTCAATTTCCCCTCAACTTAGAGGCCATTCCCGAAAAACACATTTTAGCATTTCATAAAACTCCTGACTATTCCTCCCTTGTGTGGATATTTGACTTTTCAAGTGGCAGTTACCAAGTTAAAACTGTAATAAGGAAACTATCTAAGTTTCAAACTGATAAAGAATGTTATAAAGGTGTCGAGTATGGTATAACACTATTAAGTTCACGCTAAATTTCAGTTTGAGAGTCTCCAAAGTTCACCAGGTTTTGTGCACCACTGGCAAAGCATAGATTTAAAAAAAAAAAAATTGTAAATGGAAAAGATGATAAGATTTCAAAACTATTCTTAAAGCTGTCAAGAAGGGAGTGTTAATTCCCATTTTCTAGATTTCATTCGCATGTTTCAAGGTCGAAACGCGTCGTTTAAGGCAGAATAACAAAAAATTTGGATTCAAGGAGATCTTTGAAAAGTCTGCGTGTGACAAACACTGACGTTCTGAATCATGTTGACTGCACGTGCTTTTAACGCAAAAGTGAAAAAAAAATAATGTAGCTGGCCTCAGCATGTCTGCACGGGCTTTACCTGGATGTGCCTCAGAGTGAAGGTGACATGGTCAAGTTGGTAGACGTCAGCAGCTTTGATGGCTGCTGCCACCACCTGGGAGTTGACAGTGATTTCCCCCATCCCTGCATACCGCGAGTAGTCGCTGACACCCGGGTCGCTGCTCGGCTTCAGGATGTCACCGATGCTGTCATACCGCACAAACACCACTGACACACTTTCTGATGGACAATGAAAATGTTAAAAAAAAAAAAAAACGACAGGAGAGTTGTAGGGGGGGACAGAATTTGGCAAAACCCTGGCAGACGTGAATGCTACCTTACCGTTTTTGCTCTCCTGTGGTCTCGGTTTTGGAGTTATATTTATACGATCTCCTCCAGTGAAAACTGACAATTTGGCTTTTGTATTACTCGTGTCAAAGGTGACAACTTTCAGTTCTGTCATCGGGAATAAAGAAAGACAAAAAAAAAAAAATTACATTTCAAAGATGTTCTGAATGAGACAATTATCCAGAACATCACGCTCTGCATGCAGGTGCTATTAAACGGCGAGACAATTGAAAAGAACCTTAGGGTCTGTATGAGAGCGCTCTCTTAACATTTCTTTTTTTTTTCTCACCCATTTGTGAGGCTTTGATTTGGAGCTCAGTGGGCGTTTTGAAGTGGCTGGCCAATGTCAGAGCGCTTTCTTCAACTGAATGCAGCAGCTTGGTGATGGTGAGCTCCCTCTGCTCCTCTTTGATCCGGCTCCAGGCCACCAGCTCATCCTTCTCCACCAAGTTGTTAACCACTTTGACGAATTTCTGGTGAAAATACCATTGTGAAATGTGTAATAATAAAGCCTGTGATGTATTCCTGCAGATAATGTTTTCAAATGCGGCGAGGTTAAAACAATATGCTGTTTTATGCTAAACTACTGAATAGGATAATAATAGTAATGATGATGCTAACTTAATTTGTGAAGCACTTTTCACACAAATTGCAGCTCAAAGTGCCTCACATCAAAAGCATAACATAAAGAGGAGAGAAACCCACAAAGAACAAAAAGGGACAGAACGGTAATAATGATGATAATAATAATCATGATAAAATGCCATAAGAGAACAAAATCTTTTTTTTTAATGTTGGAATTAGGCGTTAAAAGAAGTCTAGGTTAAAAAGATGAGTTTTCACAGTTTTTTGTAAGGCCAAAAATATTTGTCACAAACACTTATATTATTTTTATGCATCTATCTATCTATCTATGCAGTATATATGTACTTTCTGATTTTACACTATTCCGTCTGAGTTTTGTTTCCGTATTATAATGATAAGGGGTTTGGTAGTACAGTTCTAATGAGCATCGGAGGAGAAATTACATGTATTCTGATCATATGGTCGCAGGTTCGGTTCCCGGCCTGGGATCTTTCTATGTGGAGTTTGCGTGCTCTCCCCGCGTCTGCGTGGGTTCTCTCCGGGTTCTCCAGCTTCCTCCCACCTCCAAAAGCATGCTGAGGTTAACTGGCTACTCTAAATTGCCCGTAGGTGTGAGTGGTTGTCTGTCCTTCATGTGGCCCTGCGATGAGCTGGCGACTCGTCCAGGGTGTACCCCGCCGCTCGCCCCTTGTCAGCTGGGATCGGCTCCAGCACGACCGCCACCCGTAACCGTAATAAGCGGAAGACGATGAGATGAGATGTCTGATCATATGTTATCATATGTTATTTCTACTCCAATGCGCATGAGAACGTTACTACCAAAGCCTTATCATCATAACAAGGAAACAAAACTTGAACAAGCCTCCAACCCACAATAAAAACTTGCAACTGAACAAATATTACTGAGAGAGTTGAGTTGATGACAGATGGCTCGACATTTTCACCAGCAGCCAGTGTTGACGTGGATCGACTCAGGGCCTCAACATATGCGATCACTTCCACTGAGGTGAGCTCTCCGGATGTCTGCTGGGCGATTTCCGCCAATAGACTCTGAGGCTCTGTGAGATTGCGCATCTAAAAGGAGAACAAATCCACCAGCTCATATTCCACTCATCATTTTCATTTGTATGTAGCCATGTGGGTAGCCCACTCGCACATATGTACACTACTTCATATTTTCAGTAGCAGCCGTTGAGGAGGAGAAGGGAAGAATTACAGTCTTTCTCAGTCGCTTTCTCAGTTGTTCAGTCTTCACATCATTGTGTCACTTGTGCACATCAAAAAATCAGTCTCTCATTTCTTTGAACAAGTTGCGAATGCTTTGGCACATCCATGCAAACGATTATGTACAGTTCTCTGCTGTTTCCTACATTATCAATTGCTTTTGTCATGTTGATCAAAATGTATTATAATGGGTCTCT
>CAAKHG010049947.1:93015-111564 GCA_901007715.1 Dactylopterus volitans | reverse complement strand
TTTCCTCCAGAGGCCCCCCAACTATCACAGCGGAACAACTCATTTCCGAGACATATGGCAGCAACACGTGCTGTCACTAAGAGACATGATGGAAGTCTCATTTCTTCAACAGCCATGTCCGGAGTACTGTCATAAAAGCCAGTTCAGAAATTAGAGGTCCCTTAAACAGTCATGAGCAGAACAACCTAAAACATTCAGCAAAGCACAGGGTTCCATCTTGCAGAAGCAAATGTTAAGTCTAAATGACAATATTGCTGAAACTGATACAAACTTTGTAATCTCACATACAATAAGCATCAAGTAATACACAAACATATGCACCAATCAGCCACAACATTAAAACCACTCCATGTTTACAATAGAATATAATGCAACACCCTTGCAATAAATTCTCCCTTCAGGAGGAGTTTTATATTTCATGCTATTTTGTCCATAATATTTTGGCACTCTGATGCATATAAGTGGGATGACCAAAATATTAGGGACACTGCTCACCCTTTGCTGTTCAACTACTGACTTACACTGAGAAATGTCCTTAATATTTTGGTCATCCCACTCATATGCATTAGGGTGACAAAATATTAGGGACACCACTTGGTATAGCCCAGTGCAGTTCAACAGAATCACAAATTACAATCCCAACAACAAAATCAATAAAACATGTCAACATGTCTCTCAAATAGATTCAATAAAAATCCAACATAAAATTCCTCCTTTAGAGAGAAAATTAATTGCAGGGTTGTTGTATTATTTTCTACGGTACACATGCAGTGGTCATAATGTGATGGCTGATCAGTGCATGTTTAGTTGGACAAAAGCAAGCCTGTGCTTTCTGATTTAATGACTCTAGCATCCTATAGAGTATCGTATCAGTGCGGAGTGAAGGAGAGAGAGGAAGGTGTGATTTTCCTCTCTCTCTCCTTCTTTTTCGCTCTCTCTCTCTCTGTAAATGTCTGAGAGAAGAAGATGCGGCTTCTGTGGAAGGCATAAAACATTCTGCTGAGGAGTCAGAACACACCATATTTCTCGTAATCATGCATCAACACTAATGACCCTCAGAGATTAAAGCTCATGTCAAATGAAATCAGTGCTGGTTCATTTCTGATAACTGAATTATATAAGGGCGTGTGGTACTTAAATTGACATATTCTTCAAATACTGTAATCCTGCAGTATTTTGAGTCTAACTGGTGACTCTTAGACACTGAGAGTGCAGACACAAGCATGTCAAATATCCAGGATACGTAAATAGACATCTACCTACACCAAGCATGTAACATTTGAAATGGTATTCTTGGTCTTTCTGTCTGTCTGCCAGCTGCATTATGCAAAAACTGACTTCCATGAAACTTGGTGGATGGGTGGAGATTTGGCCAAGAGAGACAGCATTACGCTGTGCAGCAGAGGCAGGAATTCTGCATTGCTTAATAGCATTGCAGAATTAATTTCATTCACATTTTCTGTAATTTGATAGGGAAATAGTACACAAACCTATGTGGAAAAAACAGTCATATTTCCAGTGATATTATAGTATGTTAAATCTACTAGTTTTAGTGTAGGTCCAAATGACATGTTGGATACCGTGGCGCATGATATTATTAAAGGGGTGGGGCGTTATCTGAAGTTCATCACTGTCGACTGAAATAATGAGAATTCACCAAAGCGCAAACCATTTTGATGTAGAAATCAACAGTTTTATTGACTTTTTTTTTTTTTTTTATAAAAGAATCAACATGGTGCTTTCCAAAACAAGGCACAAAGCGCTCTAGTTAATTCAAAAAAAGACATTAAGAAAACAATTTGTAAAATATTTCGATAAAATGTAGCAAAACTAGTAAGCCAAAAATCTGCAAACGAATAGATGGAATAAGAATACAGTGCTTCCTTGGTCAGACTGTAATTTTCACTGAGGACGACACTAAACACAAAGTGCGTGAGCCTCTTTTCCCGAGTTTGATATGACTATGTGGTGGTGTCAAGGAGAGAAACACTTGTTGTGTTTAAAGCGAGAGAAACTCTGATGTCACTGTAACTATGGAAACAACATCATTTATTTATGACTGTATGGGTAAGTATAGATATAGGGCAATCAGTTTGGCAGTTTGATAAAGGGCTAAAATTGCTGGTTGACTGTTCAAATCAATCAGTTTTGGAAATTGGTCTTGATTCATTGGGGCCCTGGTCTACTATTTAATACTGCCACGAAAAACATGACAAGAAGATAAACTCCCAGAGAAAAAATAACTGAGGTATGTTTTCATCTTATTTCCATGCTTTGGCCTAAATGGCATTTGGTGTTCTCATGAAACAGCTGGTAACTCAGCATTATGCATCGAATGCACAAGTTTTCAATCTACTTTGAGATACTCTGAGGTAGTTTCTCAAGGCCAGAATGCAAAACCACAACATCATCATCATCAGCAACAACAACAACACCAAAAACTACATATGTATGCTGACATCAACAATTTACAATGCCAGAGTGTGCATGCATGTGTGTGTGAAGGCGAAACTCTGGCCAGGTCAGGATTCTGCTCTCCTGGGCGCAATCAGAGCCCACGGCCCCAAGACTCCATGCCCCCAAGAGGCAGCCCGAAGCCCGTCCAAGAGATTCCCACCAGGCTGTTAAAAGTGCTTATATTAGTACTTTTGTGGGACTGATGAATAGTCAGTCATTAATTGGAATTTCTTGACAGAATGTTTGCTTGACGTCAATCTACGCATGGCCCAGTGGGCTGGATTTGATCCATTTCAGTAAGTACTGTAGTCTTTTGGTGAGGAAGTAATAGTAGAAATTTGGTAGTTCTAAGCCACCATAGTCTTTTCCTTTTCTAAGCTAATATGTGGTGGTTTGTTTTTCCACAGAAATTTGAAAATCTTTTAGTCTTGTGATAACTGGAGAGGGCTGAGTGGGAATCATGGAAGGTAATTGACTTTTGGCAAAATCATCATTTCTACTGTTGCGACTCTTCCCTTGAGTTATATCAGCAGAGTCCTCCATCTCAAGAGGTCATCCTCTATTGTTTTAAGTTGTTAATCCATGTCAGGTGTAACAGCCTGAAGGAAATATTGATACCCAAATACCCAATGACTGTAGTGTGGATGGCATGCTCTGAAATTCATAGATGATGGCTAGTCCATAAATTGTCCATGAGCATAATTGTTTCAGAAAGTGAAGTTTGTGGGTTTTGAAGGAAAAGTACATCATCATCAGCATAAAGGCTTATTTTGTGGTATTCGGTTCTTTTTTGACTGCCTTTAATGTTCTTCTTTTTTGCTAAATTGCAGCTGCAAATGATTCAATGAATATGGCAAAAATTAAAGGAGAGCGTGGACAACCCTGCCTCATGCCCCTCGGAAGAGCAAAGTTTGGAAAAGTTTCATCATTTGACCTGATGGAAGAATTGGGTGAACTGTATAGAGTTTTGATCCAAGTTGTGAAGTTTTCCAAATCCAAATTGATGTGGTGTAGTCAAAAGAAATTTCCAGCTAACGCTTTCAAATGCTTTTTCTGCATCTAATGACATAATTTCAGTTTCTAGATTATGGATGGTGGAGTAGTTTATCAGATTAAGACACCTGTGTGTGGTATTAGTAGAGTGTTTGCCCTTAATAAATCCTGTTTGGTCTGAGTGCATAATGTAAGGACTAATCTTTTCTAATTTTCAGTATGGGATCTTTCGCTGATTTAGGAAAGAGGTTGATTTTTCTGGAGCTCATATGAGGGGGGAGACCACAAATTTTCTTCACTTGCATGACCATTCTGTAGAATGTGGGTGCAAGCGTAGGCCATCATTATCTCTAGAATTCAGCTGAAAAACCAGCCGGCTCTATTGTTGGGCATATGTTGGGGGATTCATGGAGCTCCGCCATTGAGATGCGTGAATCCATGGCCATGATCTGTTAATTTTGGCAAATTGTGGTAAATCTATATTGTGAAGGAATGCATCTATTTTGGAGTTAGATGGCTCAATCTGAGATGAATACAAGTTTATACAAGAAAATAAAAGCTCTACCAGTGTTCTTCATTTCTTCAGGGACATGAGTTGTTTTACTAGCTGAGTACTTTATAGAGGAAATAGTTGTTTTATTATTTATTCAGTTGCAGCTGGTTAGTTAAAAATCTGCTAGATTTGTTCAAAGTTTTCCAAGCGCAGTCTTTGAAGCTTGAGCTGGGTCTTTTTATCAATCAATTTGTTGAAGCAATTTTTTTAATTTTCTTAGATCATTCCTTATATGGTCTTCTAAAAAAGGGCATGAGCAGCCTCCAAAGCTTTAATTTACTCTACTAATTCCAATTCAAGTCATCTCTCTCTCTTTCTTTCGTTCTTTTTTTTTTGGTTTTTTGGTGTGTTGTATGGGAGATTATTTTACCTCGCATGACTGCTTTTCCTGTTTCCCAAAGAATACACAGGGAAATTCCTGGCAGGTCATTTGTCTCCAAAAACATTGCCCAATCCCTTTCAAAATATTGAAATAAATTTGGATCCTTAAGCAAGGAGGTATGTAATCTCCACTCTATGATTGGTGGAGTGATTGTTTTTATAATCATAGAGAAAGAGACTGGTGCGTGGTTGCTGATGATGATAGGGTGGGTCTGGGTATTAGAGATATGAGTCATGACTGAGCTGCTGGTTAAAATGTAGTTTAAACATGAATAAGAGTGGTGTACTGATGAGAGGTTGGTGTGTTCTTTGAGGGTGCGGTGATGGGAACACCAAAGCAACACAGACCACAATCAGCCATATTGTTTTGTTGTATGTCTATTGCCAGCTTCAGTAAGTACATGAAGTGCTTAGCCAGCCAAACGAGGTCCCCTCATATTTGAATGTGGAGGATTACAGACACTTGGATGACACTGCACAAGCAGCATGGAGGCATATTGATTTTTTTTTTCTGTAATTTTTTTCATGTTTGAAGAAGTGGTCGCCATTTACTTAAATTGTATTGGATATGAATATCAGTCTGCTTATCCTTGAGTGTGTTTTGTGGATGCAAACACTTCACCCACGCCTCCGTCACCGTAGTGGTGAGCAGATAATAAAAGAATTTTCATTTTGGGGTGAAATATTGCTTTAAGCAAACAGCCACATTTGAGGCCCTTTTGTTTCTTCCCGGGTTTCACAGTCGACCTGATCTTCATGCCTGAAATAAATAAATAAATAAATGTCGCCTTATTGAGTTCTCTGTCCTCGATCAACCCGCCGGACCCTCCAGCTTCCTGCATCCTTTTATCCCTGAATCAGGCTTTGGCATCATTTTTCAAGCCAGTCAGCCGTGGGCAAATGCAATATTCGAAAGGGCCCTGACTGATTTGATTAATCAAAACAAGGACATGCACAGGGACAAAGGCCTTTCTTACTGCACAGGAAAGTAAGACATCAAGGAAAACAGCGACAAAACTATTCGAAACTTTCTCCCAAAAATGAATTCTAATTATTGTTGATTCCCTAGCGTCTATTTCTAGGAATGGCCTGCTTATCAGTTTGATTCGACTGTGTCCTTGCCGGTTATTCTTCAGTGGACAACTTGATCTTGTGGCTACAACCAGTTTTCTTTTTTTTTTTCATTCTACTACAATAAATCCACTTAAGACTTTTGCCAATAAACTTTTTTCAAGCAACATTAACTATAAATGCTAAATATCAATGCACAGCAGCAACGAGGGGCTTGGTTTCTTGCTTCAGGACAGAGGAGGAGCCAGGATAAAACCTGGGATGATCTCTGGAGAAGCCGGGAATCAAACAATCTTCTGGTTGCCGTAGCTGTAGCATCCTAATGAAAATATGTTGCTCAAATGTAAAACTCTTGTGTTATAACGTCTTGTTTTGGTTTTTGCAGATTTCATTTTCACATCAAACACATTGTCATGTGAAGTAGCGTCTCATTATTATTATTATTATTATTATTTTACCAGCTGAAACAAACAGGAGATCAAGATATTCGAGCATCTGGCACTGTTTATAACAATTAATATAAAATAGTAATCTGCGACATCCCTGTTATTGAATTGAATATTTGGAATGATCAAAAATTGGAATTTCCGATCATAAGCTCAGATCTTGTGTCACCAATTTGTGCACCGAACCCGTGAGAACATTCGCACAGCGGCACCGTCACTGAGACAAACACTTGAGACTCATTTTAGTTTAACCACAATAATGAGACTAATTTAGCAATGCAAAATGAGGAACAGTGACATACCACAATTTCCACTTCATTATCATGGAAAGTCCCCCTCTATTTACCATCCCTCACTTCCCCCTGATACTCACTTGTTCTGTGTCCGTCGCTTTCATGTCAAATTATCCATGTGAAGTGGTGGCTGAGTGCAAGTTAATTATGAGAATGTCGGCGGGAGGAGAGTGACCCGATCGGCCACCCCTCCACTTGTCCAAGTTTCACTGAAGCCAGAGATCTGCTCCTGGCTGACTAGAGCGCCAATTAACCTCCACCATGAGAGGCTTTAGGACACCGCTCTAAATCAGTCCCGCGACCCGAATATCACCCTGGCATCCGTGCGCGGTAGCGGCCAGCCGATGAGAGCATAATGAGATCACACCCGCGCAGGAGGTGTAAAGTACGGAGCATCCCTCTGGACGGAACTCTGGCACAACATGCCAGCTTGAAATCCCACATGAGCTCCGATGGGGAAACGATGGAGCTCAAAAGTGCAGGGGAGCACTTTTGTGCTCCCCAACCTCCCCCCACGCCACATGCTACTGCGCACTGTTAGAAAACAAAATTATGTCAATACAATAAATGAAAAGCTTAGAGATGTTATTACAAGCTGTCAGAGTGGCAACTTCGCCAGGAAATGAAGTAATGCGCAAATGAGGTCAAAGCTTGCCGGTGGGCCGTGCTTCAGAATGGTGCTCAAAAACAGAAGAAGAACGCAAGAAGGTTAAAGGTGTTTTACTCCTGGAGTTTACCCAAAGAAGGAAAACTTTTATTGTTGTATTTGTTTTGTTTTTTTTACATTTCTTTTAAGTTTTTCAACAACAACAAAAAAAATCGAAGTAGTCATCAATGTTATTGTCTGTATTTACTCAACTCATAAATCATTACAGACGTAAAAAAATAAGAAAAACTGCACATTACTGAGTCCTAAAAGCAGTTTTCGGACTTGATGCTATTAGGAAAATACACTGGCTAACCTTTTTGTCCACCGAGGGCCATGATAGGCTGAACCAACTCTAAGATTAGCTGTGGGTTCGCTTGGGACCAGAGAGGTGAGGCAAGAAGCGCTAACTGTTACGGGACAACAGTATCATGTATCGTGTGATGGCTTAAAATGTACCGTTTGCGTGTGTAAAATGTCTTCTGTTTGGGTCTCAATTTCCTGTCTCTCCACCACTGCTTTATGTCAAAGTGTCTCCATGGGACATGAGTGTATACAGAGAGCAAATAATCAGCACTTTCAACAGCAGAGGCCACATGATGAATGCAGAACTGCATGAGAGCCAGCAGAACATTGAAGGTTCACGCAGCCACTGACAATGGTCTTTTGTTGTTTCGGTTCTGTGTTTTCATTTTATGCTGGCGGTGCCTCTACCCCGCCCGTCCATCCGCGAGGGCTCGGCTGAAGCGTGCAAAAACTGAAAATACTTTTGCAATTTTGAACTAATATAGGATTCATAAAAACGCATCACTGTAGGCCCGTTTGGAACGAGCCAATGTGAAGTTGGAGCTGGGAGTCTAACCGGGGCGGTGAGAGAGAAGTTAACCTGGTTTGATCCGCTCTTTTTTCGACTTTGTCTCTTTGCTGCTGCTTCGATCTTTGCTGGATTCTTCCCTCAATGCTCCATTTCAACCGTTAATTCAATCTTAGTCCACATATTGTAGTTGATGCAGGTCTTTTTGACATGGTCTCACTGGAGTGTTTTAGATGTTTGTTTGTTGAAAATATCAAACGACGGATAGCGATCGTCCTGACTGACAGCAGGGTCAAGGCTCATGCGACAGGCTGAGAACGTAGAGGCACTGTGGCCCCCCATCCCAGCAATATTCAAGCACATTAAAAAGGGACAAATTAATGGCAGTATAACAATAGTATGATTATAACAGTATAAATGGTTAAACATAATTGTGTGGGAAACATATCATCTTTTTAATAGCCATGTCTCGCTGTTCATGTTAATGGCGGTGCGTTTCAAATCCAATAAAGAGAGCAGAGAACATTGTAATGGCTCCATTAGGGACGAATTGGTTCCAAAAAAAAATGGGAGAGGAGTCCCAGTGAGGAGGTGGCTTTGCTACAAAGGATCAGATCTATGGCAAAGCCCGGTGATATGCATTGAGTGCGAGATGATAGGAGAAATAAAAAGGAGCAAAACAAGAGATGTACTTTACCTGGTAACACGTGTTTAAGTGTGAGGAGAGTCAAAACTACATATGTTCTTAAGCTGTATGCAATCACTCCTTATATTTATTCGCTGAAGTTTCAAGAGTTCTTTATTCATACTTATTTGGCGACTGTTGAGATTCGCTGGAGAGTTTCTTTTTGACTTTGTTATGATGATATGAACCTCCCTCAAATAATATTTGTTTTATTAATATTTGAAGGGAAGTGTTTTATGTTTATGCTCGCATGCAAAACTTCTGCCATCATCATTGGTTCTTGACATTGATAATTACGCAAGCCGAGAACGGCCATGGACTTTCTTTTTTTTGTGTGCACTGTTATCTTGTGGTAACGGCTTATTATTTTGTTATCTCAAAATAACAGATTGTTTTCTCATGATAACTAATTAATTACTTCGTTATCTAGGTAACAGATAACTAATTAATTAGTTTGTTATCTCGATACAAAAAAGATTCCTTTCTCACGATTTGTAGGAGCCAATGTTTATGGTTTTGTGTTTGCTTGTTGTCAGCGTCCCGGTTGCCACGGTGACGGTGTTGGTGGAGGCGTCAGGTGAAGGTTATATTAGGCACAGGTGTAACAGGGCAGGCGATCGTGCATGAGTGACGGGGAGATCGAGCCGTTTTTACCGCTCGCACACTGAGATTGGCACAAACTTTTTCCTTTAAGCCAGTTAAAAATAGGTCTTCACCCGCACCCAGCCGAGAGGCTAATTATTGATCAGGATGGTCGCTACAATAATTGTCGAGTCTGATGATTGCGCACTGGTTAATGTGATCGTCTGATTCCACTGTAAGATCTTCGAAGTCGCGTTCCTCTCCGTTGCCGTACGCCCTCTGGGTCAAGATGTGACTGATCCTCCTGAACCATGTCTAGAGGATCGCGCCGTCCAGCCAATCTGCACCTCTCGTACATCATTTGGTCACCATGAAGACGGCCCGGTCCACTTATTTGGTTGCTAATGTAGTTAACGATCTCAGCAGGATCACTGAACCGTCGCCTGTGAAGTTGTAACCATGCTAGTCTTCTCCTTAAATGACGAGGACCAATCTGAATTCCATCTCTAACAGAAAAACACAATGTAATTTCTGCCTGTGTGAGTCCTCGATTGAAATACATCCGGATGCGTTGATATCTAATGTCATCTGCCATCTTGAGGTCTCTGGGACACGTGGATCAGTCAGTGCAGCTTTTGTGGGCTGAAATCAGGACGATCGCGTTAACCAGCACGCAATCATCGGACTTGACATATATCAGGAGAAAACAATCAGAATCAGAATCAGAAATACTTTATTAATCCCGGAGGAAATTGTTGTTGCTCCATTTCAGTATAAATAAATGAACAAATAAGATACAGGAAGGAAGCGCCAAGACCGTGTGAAGATAGTGCAGGGCGACGGTAGAGTGAATGCTGCTGTCACACGCAGCTGTCGGGTTGACAGAGGCAGTCAGGGGGAATGAAAAACAGCCACCAGGATAATGGGGAAGAACTCCTGGGCAGATAGCAGAGGCCTGAGACCAACAGCACACAGTTCAACGTTCAACAGGTCCACTCCTCAACGGTTGTAAACGGCAGCCGCTCACGGTGCTGTCCCTGTCGGCTCGAAAAGTGTAAACGCCCTCGATGGATTCGCCGTCATCGGGAACATCGCGGTTCAGCCATGACGCCGTGAAGCACACCGGACTGCACTCCTGGTACTCCCTGCTAGCGTTCCCCATGATGTGAGATGGGAGACTCGGCTTATCATAACAAAAACATTTTTCCAATATTTTATGGTACGTCTCCTCGCCGTGGACCCCCTCCCTCGTCTGTTATCTTCCTCATTAAATGACTGGAATCAAATCTTCGTTGAAGCTCTGGTGGTAATCCTGGATTCCAGGATCATCCCCTCGTCTCCCTCTCTCTTTATTCTGGTCAGTTCCTTCCTTCTCTTGATTTGATGCATGACAGCATTTCAGGAGTATTAAAGGATAATTCTGGTTTATTTCATGCTGGTGTGCTTCCCATAGGCCAGTGTGGCCTATGAGTCTTAACCATGCACTGCCCAGCACAACTTTAGAGATTGTAGGTGATCGGTCAGATTCATTTGAATCTGAAGCATTTCAATGAGCCATGTTCAAATCTGGAAAGTTACAGGACATTCAAGCAGCAAACCCCAACGTACAGTGTGTCACTAATCACATTTTTATGAAATAAAAGGATGCTTCAACTGTATTTTTACAGCACTCTTGCTGTTCAATCACCAGCTCGTTCTGGTTGATGAGGTGGCTACTTTTTAACAAAAGCATAACAAACTTGATGGTGATGAATTAATTATAATTAGGTTTAGAAAATGGAAAACAGAGCAAATTTTTTTTTCCAAGATAAGCCAGAAATGTTTACTAATGAATTAGAGATCACACCATCTAATCCGTCTGAAGCTCAAATCATGCAAGTGTGTAGTTATCAATGAAGTTTACATTGAGATATAAAATGTAGCAACGGCTCTGTTGCCAAGTTGTGCAAATATTCAAAATGATTAGAACAGTCTGGTCAGTATTGAGGACCTCCATATCTGTTTGCTCTTTATGAGGCCCTGGTATGTTTGCTTGTGTGTGCTTGTGTTCGTGTGTGTGCGTGTGTGTGTGTGTGTGAGAGAGAGGGAGAGAGAGAAAAAGAGAGAGAGTGAGTTCATCAGTGTGTGACTAGACTGTCGTTACTTCACAGTACCTGAATATCAACTCATTCTTATTGAACCCTCTCAGGACACAAGACAAGGTGATAAGAAGAGTAAAATCTAACAAAATACCAACAAAACTCAGAGCGACAGCTGGTGATATTTGCTGTTTTCATATTTTCCGAAGAGATCATTTGGTTTATAGTAACTATTAGATGTTATTGAAGTTATTTAAGATGCTTCTATGAAAACACAAGGAAAACTACCAGGAAGATTTGTTGACCTTTGAGCTGAAGATGAACACATGAGATCCAATCTTTTTTTTGTTCTTCCATGTAACCTAATGTTATTAACTATAGTGAAATATATGGTGTTATGGGTCAAATTTGACACAAACACAACAGAAGAATTAAGGAAAATGTCCTATCATGTTGCTAATGTGAGCAAACACTAAACTTTACGGGAAATTTCAGCTGTGAGACTGATTCTGCGTCCCACTGAATTAATAAACTGCAGCATGTCCTCTTATCAAGTCCATAAATCTGTAAATGATAACCATAAAATCGAGTCGTTCATTCTTATTTTTCCCTTTTTGAAATTTTGGCATTCCGCACTATTATTGGGTTATAGATGACACGATAGACAACTTTCCTGATGCCGGTTTCGTCTGACACCAGCCTGCGGTGGCAGGAGCGAACAAACATAAGGAACGTGAAAATCACTGCTCACCAGTGTCAAACTGACTCACAGTGTTTCCATTTGAGAGTACAGACGGAAAAGAGCTGCAAGAGCTGACTGTGAGGTTTGCAACATGCTTCGTAAGGAGGAAGACAGAGCAGCAGTAACACAGCAATGACCAAAAACAGCGAGGAGGAACACGCTCGCCGTGAATGGCCAAGATGCAAATTTCAGTGTGCTGCTAGGTGAGAGTGTAGGTGGGACGGTGCAGCACTGAGGCAATGAAACACCATCTAAAATGCGGCACGCCGGCAGTCTTGTGTGTGATTGTAGGTCTGTGTTGCCAATGTTCTCTTGATCGTTCGCTAGACAGACGGACAGCCCTTAACGTCTGGCGAAAAGAAAGTATTCCCAAATGTAGGATTTTTCTGTATGGTTGAGTGAGTCAGTGCTTGACTCGGGGGCTCGAAAATATTTTTTAAACGCAACTTACCTGCAGTCACTGGAAATATCATTCACAGCCTCCGTACAGCCCACATAGTCACGTTTTATCTGTGAGGCTTTGATGTGGAAACATCCGCTGTCCGCAGTCGTAGGTGGGTGGGTGGGGGGGTGAGAGGGAGTGTCGAGGTCCTAGGTGACATCAGCGCGGCGTCTCTCCGGTGTGGCTGCTGGTTGACAGGAAGGCGCATGAAGCTGCAGCAGAAGTTTGACTCCTTGGCTGCTGCTGCTGGAGCGGCAGGCGGGTCGGAGCTGCAGGCAGAAACAGGCCTGCTCCCCTCCGCTTCCATCACCGTTTCCATCAAAGTGATGTTGAAAAAGTTAACAACCTGCCATGTTGTTATCCAGCATTGCTCTATGTACAATGATGCGACAAAAAAAGGAAAAAAAAGACCTGGGAGATAGTCGACTGACAATATCTGCATCGAACAGAAAATCTCATTTAACAATGTTGTACAAAGCATGATGTCAGAAAACGGATCCTGCACTAATGATAAAAAAACAATGCAAGTTGATGTCTTTGATCATATTTTGTTTTCTTAAAATAAAAATAAATTAATATGCTTCATTAGCTAGATCTGTTTTCATTTATCAAATAGGGATGGTATAAAGAAAACCCTCCAAAATGTCACAGTAATTGAGTCATTAAGTAGTTTGCCAGTTGTGGACTGAAAAAAAACAACCTGAAAGTGATTACAACTGCAGAATCCCAAAGCCCTGCATGAATAGGATAAACATCGACACACAGTCGGGGACGCAATGGAAGCACAATGTTCAGGACACACGGATACTTTGGCAACAGAAAAACGGTGTGCGTGCGTGCGTCCATGCAGGCACGCATGAAGCTCACAGTCACGTGTCATGGCTGCCTGCAGTGGCATCCTGGAGGCCTCGGGGGTGGTGGAAGACAAGCGGGCCGATTGATCACCTGCTGCACACACAGGCATCAGTCAGCAGCCATTCACAGCCCACAGAGGAAGACAGCGAGAGGGGGA
This sequence comes from Dactylopterus volitans, assembly GCA_901007715.1. Taxonomy (NCBI): domain Eukaryota; kingdom Metazoa; phylum Chordata; class Actinopteri; order Syngnathiformes; family Dactylopteridae; genus Dactylopterus; species Dactylopterus volitans. The sequence continues at coordinate 98,369 of CAAKHG010049947.1, read as the reverse complement.
AGCAAAATAAAGGATGATGTGAGGATATACAGAGGAGTGGAAGATGAAACAGTATAGACAAGGAGAGGAATTAATAGGGGAAGGGAGGTTGAAAGCCAGAAAGAGGCAGTGATGAATAAAAAGACTGATGAAAAAGAGAGCAACAGCAGGCAGGAGATGAAAGAGAGGAGCACTGGAAGAGGAATAAATGGCGGAAACAAGGGTAGACATCTAGCAGCAGACAGACGGAGCTGTGATTTGGAGGAGCATGCAGGTGGAGGTGGAGATTTGTTCATTCCCTTCCCTCTCATCACGTTCCATGCATGTGCGGAACACGTGATCACTGAGCTCTTTCTCTTTTGTTGATTATGCGGCATCACGTTCACAAGCTGCCTTTGTGACTCTCAGTCCTGTGAGAGTGAAATTAGTTATGGGCTGTTATTGAAAAAAAGAACACAGGCACGGGATGGATGAGGAGGAGGGGGCGTCATTGAGGAAACATCGCGGTCCCCTACCACATTTTCATCTGTGGTGGAGAAGAGCCCTTCCCAGCATGCACCGAGCGGGCCTGCCATTTATTTACGTACACAAATTACAATCCTCAGTGTTTATTTGTGTACACCCTCACCAGCGCCTTGAGAGCCTTGGAGGAAATTGTATTTTAGTTGAAAAATGCAGTTACACCCCCGCCCCTCATCGACATGATCACTTTGCTCTCGATTAATGTGCCGCCGTGCTGCGATCATGAACAGCGTTTGTGAAGCGTTTTTCGTGCCAGTTGCTGAACCGTTCTAAAACACAACGAGGTACCCATAAACACTGATTACGCTGATATTGCACTGCATCTGCATCATGAAAGCAGATCGGGAAAATCCTAGGCGCATGACTTCTAACATTGAGTTGGATATAGTTGCATATGAGATATGTACATGGAAGTGAAAATGGACAAATAACTTTATTTTGACACATTTCAGAGGGAAATATCGCATTCGTTACTCATGATGCTATGCTGTTACTGTCAGAAATGATGGTGATGATGTTGATGCAAACATTCAGAACGGCACAGCCAATTTTCTGAATGAAACATCTCAAAACTGAATTTTACTATTCTGAACACATTTCAGGGAAATAAAGGTGCCAAGGATAAATCACCAGTACACTTTTAAGCCCAGAACATTGCTGGAAATGGTTCTGAGGAGGAGCAGTGTCAACGTTTTACAAGGAGGAAATAATTCTCCAAAAGTGAACATTCTGTCATGATTTTTTTAAAACTAAGTATGACCTCCGGTTCTGTTTTACCCATATGTCTTAGACTGTGACATTATGCCATATCATTCCGGCAATGTCAAAGCAAGAAACAGCATATTGTACAATGGGTCTGTGGCAGTGAGTGCAACCATTTTTAAAGGACAAAGGACGTCATCCTCTAAATCACTGCTGAACGAGGAGCCAGGTCAGGAAGTGGTCATTTAATTTGGAGAACTTTTCATTATGTGTGCACATCCGCACGTGAACACAGTCAAGGGTGGAGAGGGACATAAATAAAAACAGTCCTGCATCCCAACACAATCAATCACCACTTTTTTACTTCCCTGAATATGTAGATCAGCTATGCAACTATGTGCTGCATAAAAGAACTAGCCATACTGTCTGGGTCTGAAAAGTGATGCAAATGCTTGGGTGCATTCCTTCTAATGCCCAGGAGGGGGCAACAACTGTGGCTGCAAAAAGAGGGCTATCAAGTCTATGAGAAAACTATTCTCACTTAATGTAGTGACTCGGAAAACATTTCTGTAACGAGTTTATGGTCTCAATCACAGAGCGTAACGTTCATTTAGTAAATCAAGATCCAGTTTAGAATAGAGTAGATGACAGACATTTTGGGGTGTGGCTACCATGTGACAGACAAGTCCTCATCTCCGCCAGATGGATCAGGATGGGGGCGCCGCTTTCCAGCTCCACCCTCCCATCCAAATATCACCTCTGTTTGCAAAAAAAAAATAGACGCCCCAATAGGCATGACAGCCATCTGGCAAAATGCTCTGTATGCCAGCAGCAAATAAGCAAACACTCTAAACAAATCACGAGGCAGCGCCAGGTGAAAATCAAAAGATGAGAGAATATCAGCCACTAATGTGTGAAAAGGGAAAGAGAGGCTGAGAAGGGGAGGAGATAAGGAGGCTGCTACAGTACAGCGAGTGGTGGGAGGCCAGAAATGTGAATGTAGGTCATCAATTCAGAAATGTATGTCAGTGTGTTAGGAAGGAGGGAAGCAACTTCACAGAGCAGAGAGCCGGAGATGGCGAGAGAAAAGCACAGACATTTACACAAAGATAAATCAACAAATGAATTATGGGGGTGGAGAGGAGGTTATTGACAAGGAGTGGGAGTGGAGAGTAGCAAACACAAGTCGGGGAGAGGGGAGAAAAAAAAAATCTAATATAAAGGAAAAATAGAAAAGAATGAAGGCTGTGATGAATTCCAAATCAATTCTCTGTTTAATAATGTATGGCCTTGAATTGCTCAGGGATCGCAGCGTCTGCAGCTGCGATCCAGCAGTGGGTCAACAATTCGATGCAATAACATTCAGAAACACAGGCAACCATAAGGCAGACATTGTTACAGAAGAAACCAACAGGCGCACATTGATTCATCCGGTTTCCGTTCTTGCTTAGCCTTTTATGACGCGGTGATCAAAACCGGCTCCATTCTAGTTCTAATTCTTTGTATCGCGGTGCTTGATCATGGAGGTTTTACATCTTTATATACCGATTCCAACTGTGACTGTTGGGGCTCGTCGTCGTTGTAACAATGGCATCATCTGCATGTGGCGACGGGCACAGGTGTTTCTAATCACGTTAATTAAAGCTCTCCAACCCTCATTAATTAGCATCACTTGAAACACCTGTGTCTATCTATCTATCTATCTATCTATCTATCTATCTATCTATCTATCTATCTATCTATCTATCTATCTATCTATGAATCCCGCAAGAAGCCGCAGTCAAATCTGTTTTCGCAGAGAGCTTAGAATCTGGGATGTGGTTATTGTCGTGATCTGACATCGGTGCATGTTTTGTTATTTCTTCCGATTTAGCCAGCAGCTTTTTAAGACCTCTTGTTCGTCTTTGAGCATGTGAGTGCAGGTCTCAGCGCATCCCATCAACCACAAATAGAAATTCGCTGAATTTGTCCCTCAGCGCTCCAACCGTTCGTTCACCTACTGTATGACCAACGACCTCAATAACGTGGCTGCTGTAATTTGCAAGCGTGTATGATATTTACGGAGCGGTGTGCGCGGACGTACCTAAACAGAGCCTCCGTGGCCGGTGTCTCTCCAGCAGACCTCGCAGCAGAGATGTGGGGGTGGTCCAGGCTGCTGGACCAGGCATCATGCCAGGGCTAAACTGGCAGCATCTCCGGGGCAGACGGAGGAAATTACACCGCCATGGGGAGTGATGGTGGATGGTGGCTGGTTGGTTGGTTGGTTGGTTGGTTGGGTGGTTGGGTGGTTGGTTGTGCTGTGGTCCTTCTGAGAACTGTAGCTTCGATATTCTGAAGATTAAGGTGGGGGAAAAAAGATCAGCAGTCTTCCCTTCGCTAAACTTCCGGATAATTCTAGTCTTCCCCGAATGTTATTAATTTGAACTTTACAGTGGAGAAAAATCTCATTTATTATTGTGCTGTTTTAATTGAGACAATCACAATAGGCAAAATATCAACACCTCTGCTTAACAAATGTGATCAAATATTGCAGGGCTGTTGTATTATACTGCATTGTTTTATGAAAGTGTGCCTACTGAACTGGCAAGTGAGGGTATGTGTGTTAATATACTGTATGTTTAACCCCTGTGATCAACTTCAGCCATTTCCAGTCCAAAAGGATAAGCAAGTTTTTAGAAGGGAGAATTCTGTAATACTAATGAACAGTTAATGTCCTCAGAAATCAAGAATTATTCAGGTTAGGTATTACAGTTTTTCTCAGAATTGAACTTCTCAAAACTTGTTCAGTCTTCACATCATTGTGTCACTTGTGCTCATCAAAAAAAAATCAGTCTCTCATTTCTTTGAACAAGTTGCGAATGCTTTGGCACATCCACGCAAACGATTATGTACAATTCTCTGCTGTTTCCTACATTATCAATTGCTTTTGTCATGTTGATCAAAATGTATTATAATGGGTCTCTGTTCAAGAGTCTCACCCCGCACAACATTTAGGCATTAGTTCATCGCACAAGTCTGTACATGCAAAATGGTTGAACAAGTTGTCATAAAATGTCACTAACCCTATACCTTTCCATTAGACCTTTTTTTCTAAATCTGTCCTGAAGGCATATTGCTCCCTGGCGAATCTTAGATCAACCAATGATCAACCAGTTTTCTGAACTAGCTCAAAGGTGCATCTCATGAACCATCAACTGGCAAGTATGTACGTATATAGCTGGAGCACAACACAATGTTACAATGTCTGACAATGGAAGGACAAGGAATCGGACGGGGTCAACAGCCAGAGAGGAGAAAAACAGGAAGGGGAGTGAGGACATGTGCACGTTCCCGAGGAGATGAAGCCCACACTTGTGGACCGTGTTCTCAATCGTTGGGCTTACACTGGCCGAGGCGGGTTGAAGAATGCAGCCAAATCTTGGGAGAACAACTGTGTCTTCAATTATTCGGACTTTTCATCGACAGAACAGATATGTAATCTAACAATAGGCACTGCACTGTAATACTGTATACTTTATCCCTCCAGATTACACTATTATATTGACAACATGACGAAGCAATTTGACTGTCTTATCCGTACACAGCGACACAAAGACTTGTCTTTCTGATGGCACTGACATGTTCATTGACAGATATTTACTTCTGAGAGATAAACTAAGGATTTTATGCAAGAGACTGACTTTTGCAAGTAATCCATGGTGTTTTGCTATTTGTACAAATTGTTTTGAATGCACTTAGTGTGTTGCAAGTGTCAAGGATGATTCGAGAAATGTACCAAAGCGACTGAGAAAAACTGTAATACAGCAAGGTATCCTGATATTTTTCATGATGCCAACTAATATATATATATGCTTGACGAGCCCTCTTTCAAGCCTATTAGATAAAACAGATGTTGACAAAAATTCAGTTGTAGACGTAATTTGCTGGACCAAAAAAAAAAATCACAGTACTCTCAACATGGCATTATTGTATTGACATTAAGTATTGTAATAATAATAGTATTGTTGGTGATATTGTTGATGATCCTCCTACTGTCTGACTGTGTCAGTTTCACCTGCAACAATGAACGAAAGTAATAACTGGTGAAATTTTAGCATTCGTATCACCAACAGTCCATCGCAGGTCTGTTTTTTTTTTTTTTTTTTTTTTGT
>CAAKHG010049947.1:62362-82042 GCA_901007715.1 Dactylopterus volitans | reverse complement strand
AGGGAGGCAAAAAAAAAAAAAAAAAAAAAAAAAAAAGCTGCTGTGTTTGGTTTTGCAATTCTTTGTGAGGGATTGAGATTTTCTCATTTGTCTAAAAAAAAAAGCCTTAAATAACCTGGTGTAAACGCAATAAATGGATAATTGTGGGAGGGCTCATCGGAGCTCGTGCATGTGCCAAACAAACTGCCAGGATAATTTTTAAGAAACTTGGGTGAGGGTTTTAGCCCGGAAAAGCGAAGAAGACATCCAATTTTTTTTTTTTTTTGCATAGATCTGGACATTTGCATTAGGAAATAGCACATTTACGGAGGCAGCGTTATCTTATGACAGTTGGAGCTGGTAATAGAACACATGAACATGCATGTATCTGCCACTGAGAAGAATGGGAACCAAACATCAAAAATGATTCCATCATGGATTAAGGAAAGATAACGACGACAAAAGATCCATATTCAAAGATACATTTTAATTTCAGGGGAATTTTTAATGTCAGCACGTTCAGGTGTCAGGCTGACTGACGTGTGTTTGTCCGCGGAGCGTTGGCTGGTTGCGTTGGCATATTTGAGTGACAGAAGTGGGGCATGACTGCAAAACACACACATGCATCGGTGTCATGAGAAACGCAAAGGTGCCCAACAGACAGCACCAGAGGTTTTTGTCAGCTCATCAAATAGCGACTAGAAGCATCCCATGTTTAAAGCCCCGCCGGCACCCCAACTCCCCCCCGCCTACTGTGAGCTGCTGAATAACTCAGGCAACTGATTAATTTCCGTGTTTTTATGTTTTCCATAAAACAAACGCTGCTGAGAGTTGAGCAATGCTAGCATATAATTTATTTGGAAAAAAACAACAACACACGTTTAGTCAAACATATGGGCAAAGTAAGGAGCGTGCTGGTGGCGTGTCAGAGAGTCGAGGTTGTTCATTTAAAAACAATGTCATCTTCACACTGAGCACAGCAGGTCCGTTTGAATCTGCTTAGCATTTATTATATTCTATTAGCCCTTTAATTTACAGCAACTTTGAAAAAAGAGAGGGAAGTGTTACTATGGTAACTATAGCATAAAGTAGCACATCAACATTCATACACCATGGTGCACCAGAACATTACCAATCTAAGCCATGTGAAATTGACTTCCATTAACTTGTGTAATACACAGGTAATCTTCAAAGGGCAAAAGATGGTTGCGTACAGAAGATTAAGCAGTCGCACAAAATGAAAATGTTTTAAAGTCTACCGATTTCCTACCTTCCACACAGCCACTGGTTCCATAACTTTTAAGCGACATTTTAAATGGCAACTTGACGAAACTTTAAAATGTGCAAATTACAGGTCATCCTTCACCTTGAGAAATTTAATGTCCGTTGCATGGGTGAATGATGAAAGCTCACTACGCCTGCATAAAAGACGCTCCAACAGTAAATGGTCGGGGAGTGGGCTGCTGAACAGCAGCGGTGTTAATGGAAGAGATGCTCAGACTGAGTTATTTGCTCATCATAATGTTCAACGTCCTCTAAATGCTTCAGCAGACGAGTGCACTCGCTGGGGCAACGTTCTGACTAAATAAATAAATAAAGATAAATTACAATTAAGAGATGTGGTTTCTTATTTAACAAATGGGAATGAATGGCTGGCAAAAGACTAGGAAATTCATCGAAATGTAAACGTATAAATTAAACACTGATGGGCCAAAAAGGCCAAAACCATTAGTTTGGCCTTAGAACCGACAAAACTGCGAAAACCAGGTAAAATACATCCAACCAATGTCAAGTCAGCAAAAACACTGATGATACAGCACATTGTAAAGTTGTAAAGTGCAATCAGGAATTGAAAAAAGGAAGAGTTACTCCGAGTCAAAATCAAATTCCTTTGCTAACGAGGTGTGTGAGAGCTACGGAAATAATAAAGAGATTTTGTAAAAAGAGGCAGAAAAAAAAAAACATTGATGCTTTTCCAGGTGAATTCGAGGGCAGCGTATTGATTTGCAATACTGAATATTCTCTGGCGTCTTCAGTAGCCTCTCTTTGACTCCAGTGATGGTGCAGGACGATCACTCTCGCGTTGCCTTAAAGTGCCGATCACCTTGAACAACTTCGTGACTGATGAATATTGAGTGTTGATGTTTCTTAGAATCCGAGTGTCAGTCCAGTGAGCACAGCAAGAAGACTCAAAAGTGGGTCAGCGCCTGCAGTCACGCTGCTTCACGGCCTCGCTTCTTTATCACCGTGTTTGGCCTCGGTTTTACTGCGAGTGCGGGGCACCAACAAAAGCTCCAAGTGCCATCAGTGCTGACCAATATCTCCCCCAAACCTCCTTCACCCTCTGTAGTGTTGGAGGTGTGATTGTTGTATTTCTGCAACATCCTTCCAAGAGGAAAAAAAGGGAAAAGCAGATGTGACAAAGCCTGTGTCCTGCACATACACTATGTGACTATTAATAAATGCTGCAGGAAGAACTTGGGACCAACTGGGAGAAACTAGTGGTCCTCATACTTTAAGCGTGTAAAAAAATATCGCACTCACTGATCGTATATTTATTACATATAATTCAACTGATATGATTTCCCAGTAAATGGCTCATTTAGAATAAAATGTGGATAGTGGTCTTTTGGATTTTCACTTGAAGATAAACAATGAATATGAAAGGAACATTCAAAGAAAAATACGGCACTGACGTGGTCAATGTACTTGTATGGGCACCATCTCTTATAGGGCATTGGAGGGTGCCTCAGTCGCCCCTTGACCAGCAGGGGGCAGAGTTTGTGTCAAGCTGTGGTTAAAAAGCTGAAAATAAGGTCACAATTCTCCCTGCTCCTGAAACTATATAATCTGCATACAGCTTGTTGATACCTGTCCATCAGTCATCAGGAATGGGGCTGTTACAGTTTCCATGGTAGATATAGACGGGTCCATCACAGCGATAGTACAGCTGAAAAACGTCCCCGTATCCGTGGTCCCTCCACCAGGTGCACAGCTGTCGGTTCCAGCCGCAGGCTAGGGGGTAAAACAGTTCAGGGTGCTCCATGCCTATCATGGTGAAGAAGTCCTGGTCCCCAAGGTGACCTCTGAAGCGGTACTGGTCGGCAAGTTTGGCCACGTTGCTGGGCTCCAACAGCTGGTTGTAGAGAGCCGACGCCCTCATCGCACGCAAGTCCAGCAACATCACACCGCTGTTGAACCCTGGCAGGCCTTCAGGAGGCGGTTCACCTACTCTGGTCTGAGGGTTTTCCTTGCGATACTGCCAGAATGTGTGCCTGTGCAAGAAGAAGAAGAAGAAGAGGAAGGAAAAGGGGAGAAGAAGAAGTGTCAACTGAAAGTTGCCCCGCAAACAATAACTGCCGCCAACAGGCAACCGGATCCATGTATGCTAGCATCTATGCAGGTTACAACGCATTTAGAAAACTGAGGAGCAACTCTGATCTTCTCCGCATTTGCTGATCCAACAGTAGAGCGTCCAACACAGGAAGAGAGCAGCTCCAGGAGAGCCAGAGCATGTTGGCGTGCCAGAGGCTGATGCCAACTCAGCAGCCTCTTCTGCCAGCATCCCAACTCACAAGTTGGTAAAGGACAGACAAAGCTTCATTCAGAAAGGATTTGTATGCACCGCAGACCATTTGTAGGATTCATTAATATCATCTTTTTCCTAAAGTTTTTGGGAGAGAAAATGTTTGATACATGCTTTACTTTTAATATTAACACACTCCTCAGAATTGAGATTACAGTATTAGATTTTATATTTAGTTTCTTAGTATTAAACTGCAGCTTAAATATAATGGAGAAATGTTCCAGCTTTAAACGCATGGCGACGGACGACAGACAAGATTTGCCAATCAGCTGCGCTCTGCCTGCACTCTTGCGGCAGATTAACGCATGTGGGAAACCGTTTAGAATAAATGGCGCTTTCTTATTGAACAGGATATCGCTCGCTCTTTGCGAGCCTGATCAAATCTAGTGGGAGCAGCATTTTCTCTGAGTCACACTTTGATATTATTACTGACCTACATCCAGCAGCTGCGGCTCAATTTTTATATACTTTGTTGCTTTGGTAGCTGAGGACTCGCAGCCCCTGTGGAGCACTTGCTGTTTTTAAGTCCTACACTGGGCCTACGTGTCCAGACACCCGTGGAGAGTGAACGTCGTCAGTGAAGCGACATTCATGCAGGCTTTGATAATTTGATTTGTCTTAATCAAAACATCACATCAGCAAATATCTCTTTAGAGACTGAGACTAAATATTGTGCTGAGCAGAATGCAGTTGAAAAAAGACTGTGCCAGTGATCTCTGGTGAACAAACTATGCAATATATCAGTTGTCTAATTTGTCTAACTTATAATTCAACAGATACATTAAGTCTCGTAACCTACGTATGTCTATTTCACACAAGATGGATGAACTGTTAGATCATTGCAACTACGTAGATGTGTCTCCTCCCCTGCTCTGCCACTTAAAAGCGCGACCATCTCCGGCCAAGCATTTCTACTGTCAACCTTTCAAATGAAGCGTCTCTCGCACTCGCGAAAGAATGAAAAACATTAGTAGGTGACGGGGACATTCTGTGCTGCTATCTCAACCACATGTGTCCCCTACTTTGTTCAGGACAAGAAACAGGCTGCTCTTTGAAAAGATGTTCAACACACTGTCACTAACAAATGGGCCATTTGGTTCTGGGGCACACAAATGAAATGTCTGGTCCTTTTCATCACGCAGTAGTTTAGCGACATGAGGAAAAGGAATAGCAAAGAGAATTCCAGCACTGGTGGGGAAGAGGGACCTTAAAACAAGAGAGCCTATATTCAGTTACTGTGCATTATATACTGGGGAGACTATTTGATGGCAATGATCGTTTAAAGAGCATCATATCCACCACTTGCAAATCCTCATTCTGAGCATAACATAGCCAGGGATGTCATGGTGGAAACCCCCCCCCACTACAGCTCATGGCCATCTGACGGTCAACCAATAACATTTAACCATCACAAAACATCTCTGAGAAGAATAAACTACGAATATGTGGGGTGTATCAATAGAGACTCACAACCAATTCGCAAAGCATAAGGACGGTGTGACTTGCTTCCGGTCGATGTTTCGTGTGTGTGTTTGTGGCTTGGTCTGTGATACTTAATGTAAGTGGGTCTTGTCTCTTGGGCTTTAATACATCACAAATGCAGCTGCAGATAATGATAACAAAGAGAAGAAAGAAAAAAAAACGTGACATTTTTCATCCAATAATGAACTTTTCAGGGGAAGGATGTGCTCTGAATGCAGTCAGTGGGAGGATGCATTCCATCCATTAGCAGCCAAACAGAGAGGGGCTGAGAGGCTGCTGCATGTGAAAACAGGAAAACACTCCAGTGAAGAGGATGCACACAATGGTTCAATAATACCAAGATCCAATGTTTAAGTATTATGGGGTTCTTTTAGTACACTTATTAACCCTAATAAACAAGCCGAATGTCCGAACTAGACAACAGCACATTTGTTTGTCTAATAATAAGACCAATTTTTAGAAATGAATTTTCAAGGGAAAAACAAAACTAATGTGTATATATATATATATATATATATATATATACACACACACACACACACACACACACACACACACACACACACACACACACAATATATTTAGGCCAAGCGAGGAGGTGTCACTTAACTTTGCAGTCAACACGTTTCATGTAGCATAGAAACTTTGGATTTGCATTCAGAGAATGCACCTGATGTGACCGATCAATACATTTCATCACTATTCCCTTTGCTTGACTTATTGTATGCATGCTATAGACCACTGCTGTACTAAAAAGCAATATCCTTAGGTCTCAGAGAAGTAAGATTCCAAACTGCTGTCAACGCTTTCAAATATCCTTTGAAAGGAGGAAGGGGGTGGGGGTGACGGGGTGAGGGACGTGGGGTAGTGGTCCTGGAATGTGCCTGAAAACTTTGCACAAATATACCTCACTATACCGCAAACTCTAGTCACTCACTCACACTCTGTCTCTCTCTCTATCGCGCTCTCTCTCTATCTCGAATTTGAAAAAGTAAGGCTATGAATGCTACGTGGCTATGTGCAAGGTGCCGAGTGTTTTCATGTGTCTAGTCACACAGGAACAACATTAACATGGGCTTCCCTAGTCCTGTACAATGCTGAGTGGCAGTACAGTACCAGGGCTGATAAAGATCTGTTTGGATGCTGGTGCCAACAGGATCCAGCCAGGAAAGCAACGGCTCCACTTCTTAAAAAACTCCCGACATCACCATTTACAGTAGCACCGGGGACACGGACATGGCTTTTCTGTCTCACGTATACACACTCACCAACTTCCCACGGAGGCCATTTGACAATTTTATTACACTATGACAACCGCAAGATGTGCCTGTTTTAATGATACATTTAAAGACTTCGTGTCATTACATATTAATAGCAGCATAATTCATGACCGCTAAAATCTGTCTACTTCATTACACTCAGAATTTCGATCCCTGGAAGAAACCACCTGGCTGAAATGTTTATTTCAGTTTGCAGCTGCCTCATGAAACCACCCCGTCTTGATTCATGTTTTCTTACCATCTGACTCGCTCGCACGCTCGCACGCTCGCACGCACGCACGCACGCACGCACGCACGCACGCACGCACGCACGCACGCTTACTCATGCATACACACACAATGACGTCCTGTTTTGATGCTGTGTCTGGGTGGAAAACAGTAGAGTAGTCTAAACGGACCGGGTATGTTTGCTTTACTATCTTTCGGAGGGACGGGAAAATCTTTCAGGAACAAAGAGCTTGAGAGCTGGAATTTCACGTGCATACACGTGCGCACGCACGAACACACACTTTATTGCCAGTAAAAAGGTAAATGACTGGATAACAGCTGGAATGACTGAATGATTGTGGTTTGTTTGCATCTTTGTTAGCTTTATCAAATGCTTTTGATCTTGAGTCAACTTGAACTGGGAAAACAGGCTCATGGCGGCACTGAATGAGGAGGACTATGGAAGGTTGATTTATACTGATTCCAAATAGTTTAATCAATACATCTGTTGGTCGGTATAAAACACAACTTTGGAATGTGTCAAGAAAGCACAGGTTCTTCTCTTAACTGTATCAATGATTTTTCCACGATTTAACAAAATGCACCAAACTTCGTAATGGTCGATGACTTCTACAGTTACATGAACATTAGAAGCGGCACAATAAAATTAAGAAATGCCTCAGGAATACCTGGGAAAGTAAAAAAATGTCACCTTGGGTGCAAGGATGAATGGACTACAGTTTGGTGACCAAAAGGTCAAATGTCAAGGTTACAGGAATACGGCGATTATGACAAACTTCCAAAAAGTTAAATTAATAGAATGTTATAATGTCATGTTATATCTAAAAGGTCAAAAGTGAACTTTTCTGCAACAACCTTATTCATAAATATTTAAACAATCTGCAAATTGACCGGTTTGTGGAGGCATACAATCACGGGAGCAGTAATTCTAGTTCAACTAGCACAGAGGACTTAAGTAAATGTCTGATCATAATTTCGATATTGCCTGATATCATAGATCAACCTCTTGCAGCTCCATGCTGCCAGAACCTGATTGGGTTGTGACTGGTTAATTTTGTTGAACTACAACCTTAAGCCACATTTTCTATCTCATTTTCACCAGAATCAGCAACGCAGAGATCACAGATTGAAAAACAGACCACGAAAATATACAAAATAAGAATTCTTTGGATTCCTTGCCAAGCACATAAAGGATTAAAAAACTTCTACTTTTACTTTGCACAAGTTTGCATGCAGATTTCTGACATTCTAGATATCAATTTACTTCGGAAATCCAGCAATCGTTACATGGATGATCAGAAAGGCTACAAATTGTGTAATACTTTATGTTATAGTACAACTTCACATGTTGCTTCTAGTTGAGAAAGACAGACAACACTCTTGAGGTTCTTGTGAATTTGAGTCTGTATGAGAGACGTCTGATGTTCTTTCTCACTTGGAAAATGCGAGAAAAAAAAGACTTGTGAACATGCAAGCGAGGCCCATGAAAACTTAAATCCATCTGGGATTGAGTGAATTGGGTATTGTGGGTTGTTATCCACTTGAGAGAGATGAAGAAAGAGAGTGAGGGAGCGAGAGAGAGCCAGAAAGAGAAGAAGAGCAAGAAAGACAGAGAGAGAGGCTTTTCAAACTCTGCATGTTGGTTGCTACTCAGAAAGAACTTGTGTGCAGTGAACATTTTAATGGACCTCCTCAAAATCATTCGAAACGACCGTCTCAGATTTCTTTCCACGTAAGACCCGACACTGGTTTATATTATTCAGAACTAAACTGTTGTACTACAACGTTCCATTGGACACTAAAGGTGTTTACATATCTGGGGCGTTTTTGTGATGTGAAAAAGGGCACATGCAGTACAAGGTACATGCAGCACAAGCACTTTTAAACAGAACGCAAATAGTGCGTAGCGAGAAATACACAACTAAATGCATCAACCAATTGCATTGTGTGGAACGTCATAAGTCAACTCTGGATGACAATGGAGGACCACTCAAAACTTTACAACACCTTGGGCGGACTGCCATACGCTTCGATGGTTTGCATTTAAACTAGCCCGAAAGGTCCGCGCCAGGGATTTTTTTTCGAGCCAAACAAGACAGGTGTGAATACGCCCTTAGTATTTTTGTATGTCCCTGACAGATTTGCAACGGTACCCGCTGATGTGTTGTGCCGTGTAGCCCACCTGTAGACTGGCTGCATCTCTCTAGTGATGCCTATCACTGCTCCTGGAGTGAAGCGATCAAATTCTTGGAAGAGGTCCCTGATGTTGGTCCTGTATTTCAGGTCCAGGTCGAGCTGCACTATGCGCGTCAGACCTGAAAAAAAAAAGGAGCAATCCACAAATTAATGAGGCAGCATTAAAAACAGCATGTGACTACTATTACCCTCTGCATTTTTAATCAAGGATTATGCTAAATGTAAGTAAATTACTAAAACTAAAGTATATTGCAATGTAGTGTAATTCCTGTTTGCTGAAATGAATGCAAAGCCTGTTCAAACTATGTGATTTAATAATAATGTTTTTCCACCAAGCTTAATTACTGAAATGAGATATCCATTTTTAGATTCATCCCTGGAAACACTTTCTGAGCAACTGCGCAAATGGGCCAATTCTACCGACTGGGCCAGTGACTGTGTATAATCAATTGTAAGAGTCCTGCAGGAAATAACAGTCTGACAAGACTCCCGAAGAGCTGTATTGTTAAGCACTGGTGTATTTGTCTTCTGTTACTTCACTATTCACACTTTGAAAAAGCTCATAAATCATAAGGAAATGTAAATAAAGTTTTAAAAAAAAATTTCAAAGTGCACATTTGACAGCTGTGAGCATTTATGCTGTAAATGATCAACACCACATCGTGTTTGTGAATAAAATTGTATCCAGGATATTCAGGTCTTCATCTATTCATTGTTTGAACTTCCTTTGTTTTGCTTGTTGGCATGGCAATGAAAAGTTGGGAAACGCTCATCAGTGGTGCGACGGACATGCCGTAATTATTGTACTGATGAAAACACCTAAAATGTCACCTCCAGGGGAAAAGTCAGAGATGATGCCTACTAGTTTCAGTGCAGCAAACACTTCTTGGCAACCAACTTTGTGGAACTATTACAGCAGCCAGACGGGGTCATTGTTGTCTGCACCTTCAGAGATCAAATTAACATTATTTCACTGACATCTTTAGTTTATGAAAGCATAAAAAAACATTTTTGCTTTCATCTTGGATAGCTAGGCAGAATGCCCTGATCCTTCTGCCCACACTGGCTTGCAGCGCTCGGCCCAAACTCCCAGTGGGTTGACTCATCGTGCCACCAGCTGCTGTGCACATATTTATTTGACCTTGAAAACATACTTTACTTTTTTCGGAAGCATAATGAAGCATGATTTAAAGGTCAACAAAATGGCATTACATAAGTTGTATGTTTGTGGTTGTAATATAGTATATCACCTGCTTCAGTGCTGCTCAGGTCTTTACAAACTGGGACGTTTTTGTTGTGCAATACGATTTTCCAAACTGTTACCTGGGTCACGAATATTTTCGCACAGAATGCAAATATTACATGATGAGACAACAATGTATTCATCAGGAATAAAAAGGTAAAAAAAAAAAATTGCTTTTGCACAGCAATTAAGCGCATTACCAATCACATTGTGCAGAATGTCATGTTCTGTTGACAATAAAGGACCATTCAAGACAACTTTTGTCAGGAATTATGCCCCACACTGTTCTGAGTCAACAGATCCCATTAGTTTGTCCTAAGAAGCACCTCATCAGTGGGTGCAGAACCGGCCGCAGTAGAGCTTAAGCTCCTGTATGAGGTAGTGGACCTCTATGTTTCTCTGACCTGTAAAGTGAGTGCAAATTTTCTCCTCTTTTAAGTGAGGACGACAAGATCATCATCACTGGATAAAGCTGAATCCATATTTTGACTTAATATCAGCTGACACGGAACCAATTGCAAATTCACCTTGCTGTGTGTATGAGCACTTCTCGTTTATTTGTCACACCACTGGTGTGTAAAGGCCTTCAGCCATTAGAAAACAGCACAGCAGCTTGCTCCCGCAATTTGACGTGCAGGGTGCTACTCAGCTGAAAACTGAATTCTACCTGTGAAAACACATAACCATACAAATGCAACATTTGTGGATCATTTTTGTTTTTTTTTTGACTAATGCTGCATGTGTCATCGCCTGCAAGCAGCATTCATCAGGGTCCAGGCTGATTTTGCCCATCATGAACAAACTCTAGTCCAGATCAAATTAAATCACATTCATTAAGAGTCTGCACCTTAATAGAACAGAACCTCCATAAATGTCAATGAAAATAGCAGCTGGTTTATAGGTCCATACTCCTGTTTCAGCACAACAAATTACAATATTATTTTAGAGTGCGGCACAAGACTAGTTTTGTGGGTTTTTTCCCCCCTCTTACTATCCCGAATATCACACTAGCTGGTACCCAGCTTGTTTATGCCTAGTCGATTCTTTATGTATGGAGGTGACTAAAGCTGGACTGGCTAACTAAAAGTAGACTGACAAGTCTTTTGGGTGTGTGTCTGCATTCACAATCACATCTTTAATGCTTAAAGAGGAAGGGAGGGTGACTAGCACCCGATTACTTCTCAGACTTTAATGGTGCAAAACCAATGTGTGTCTTCATCAACTGTCTTTAAATGTCTCCTTCCTTGGGATAGTGCTCTATTAAAGAGTGCTTCTGCGACAAAAGAGTGGTAAAATGCAGAGGAGTTGCGGAGTAATTGTGAAGAGGCAGTTGATAAGAGCTGTTTTAGTGTGTCCTTGTCCCAAACACGAAATGCAGGGGAACAACACTGGGTTTGGCGATGGGGAGATCATGCCTGGGTTAAAAGTCTGTGTTGTAAAGACATTTAAATGACAGCTTCTTTTGAAACAAGTGACTGAAAAAAAGAAACGCTCAGCAAAACAGCACAAACTGTTTTCGGTGCTCTCCAAACAAGGAAGCTGCCATCACAATGCCCTCATGCACTATAGCAACAAAGATGGGCTCTGGAGAGTGATCTCAGAGCGGTAAGCGCTGTTTGACTGCATGAACAGGGCTTTGCCCGTGGGAGTATAGCAGGAAGAGGGTCTTAAATTGCTACAACACTGTGATGCCGTAGATTCGATGCTGGATCAGTGACTCAACACAGAGTCCTATCAGGTTGACAGGAGGGCTGAGCGGTATGTTGGCGCGTTTCATCCTCTACAACAGATATTCAGTAAGGGAGGATAGAAGTAAGTGACTACGGTTAAAATCAATCTTTTGGTTTCTAATGTTGCACCGGTCACAGGAGCTGGGAAAATGTCACACATTTATTGGAGGAATAATGTCATTATGGTGGCCCAGAGCTGGCTGGGGGCGCTGCTCAGATCAGATATTTGAATACATCTCAACTGCACAAACAGCAGCAACACGCTGTTATCTAACAATCGCATTTTTTCTCAGGAGGAAAGTGGGTCAATCGCATTTGGCGCTAATATAAGCCTTGATGTGAGCACTTATGGCCTATTTGCTGGGGTCATTGTTTTGTGCTTTTACCACCACTCGCTGGAAAACACAAGTCTTTTTTTTTTTTGAAGATCACATGAAATAAATTGAAACCTCATTAAGTTTCCATGCATTTACAAGGAGATCTGTGTCCTGCAGCAAGAAAAAGAAAGCAGTTTACTGGAAACTGCAGGGTTATCTTTCCAGAGGAAAATGCTTCCAGGAATGAAAAGATAAAAGCGAATCAACACAGTTATGCCTCAGATCAGACACTGAGCATTTCATAAGAATTCAATTAATTGTTAGCTTTTTTTTTTTTTTAAACCTGGGGTAATTACTTAAAACATCTCAGATCCCTGGTCGCATATTTTGACCGGATCTTTCAACCATCCAGACTCAGTATGATACAATCACTTCAGCAGAAAACCTAAAATGATTGAAATACTAAATACTGAAATTAAGTAAAACCATGCCCTCTTCTAATATCTGCTAGATATTTTGCAGTCGGGTTATTAAAATTGCAAACAGCTCCATTAGGTCCTCTGCTCAATCAAATAAGCAGTTTCAGTGGCCCATTTACTCGGAGGAAAAGTACTGTGATTGTGGATGAACAACTTCTAAATAAATGAAAACTTCAAGCAACAAGTAGTGCATGAATGTCTCAGTTGTTTTCCACCTCTTAAAGCCATTGGCCTGCTGGTGAGTGGAAGTCGGGACATTTATATTTAGCTGTTCTCTGGTTCATTCTGTCATCCCAGTCACATTCAACCCAAGCCTGTTATCTTAGACCAATAAATCCATGGAGAGCAGTTATTAGCTCTGTGTTATTGGCTCTGGAGAGGCAAGCTGTGAGGTATAGCGGGGTCATTAAAAGAGGCAGCAGAAATACGTGGCGATCACATTTTTATTCCATCATTTATATTATGAAAAAAAAGACTGCTAGAACTTGAAAAAAAAGGAGCATGGCTGATTCATCTTGAACGTTCACAAGGCAAAAAAGATAAAACTTTAAATATGCTGCGACGGTGCCACATTCTTGAAATCTGTCTGCTTACACGCCTGTGTGAGCTACCACCTCACATGCAGCTATCCTCAGTCTCACTTTAACAAAGCAATTTGCGGCCGCCCCAGTATCACCAGCCAGAATACACACCTGGCAGTGCTTTATCATCACCAACTGCGAGGCGATGGACATCCCACTGCTCAGAGTAGTACCACCAGCTCTGAAGCGAAATCCCAAAACCTCTCATTAGTGTCTCATTTGTAGATTCTGTCATGCGGACACGAAATCCACAATGTGACCACAACCTGAGTATTGACTAAGTGTTTATTAATGTATTTTGCTCCGCACCTGAACCTATCAAGATGCTTTGCTACCCTACAAATACATGCGTTCTCAGAGTGCTGGCTGATGAGGTGTTTATAGCACAGTTTCACCTGACAGCCGTGTCGCAAATTAGATAACACTGGATGGAAAATCGAGGCTGAGAATGTCAGAGACTCAAGTCTCAGCATGTTGATACCTCTAGAGGGGATGTTGAACCACAGGACACTTCTTCACTTGAAAAAAGGAAAGAAGAAGAAGGGGGAAAAAACAAACAATGTTTCCTATGAACCTCTGTCTCATTACATTTTTACTGTGCAAGTTAATTTCCCACGTGCTAAGAACAGATGTGTGAAGATACAGCCCTCTTGTCCCACTCAGGAGTACAGAGACACGTGGCTGCACGGACCATCGACTACCTCTCCAGCAGGCCACCCGACGTGAGGCTTCGTAACTGTATGTCTGAGGCGGTGCAGCACCGACGCCCCCAGGGAACGGTAATATCACTGTTCCTCTTTACCCTCTACACTTCGGACTTCACCCACAACACTGGCAGTTGTCATCTCCAGAAGTTCTCTGATGACTCCGCCATTGTTGGCTGTCTATCTGAGGGGAACGAGCTGTAGCACAGGTCGGTTATTATCGGCTTTGTAGACTTGTGTGAGCACAACCACCCGTGCTTAAACATCAGCAAGACAAAGGAGATGGTGATCAACTTCCAGAGAAAGACACTACCCCACACACCGGTGAACATCCAGGGCTTGGACATTGAGCTGGTGGACAGCTTTAAGTACCTGGGTATCCACCTGAACATTAAAATGGACTGGTCAAATAACAGACGACTTTTTATGACTCAGTGGTGGCCTCTACCATCCACTACGCAGTGGTCTGCTGGAGAGCGGGCAGTACTGACCGGGACAGGAAGAGACTGAACAAGCTGGTCAGGAAGGCCAGCGCTGTCCTGGGCTGCCCGCTAGACTCAGTGGAAGAGGTGGGTGAGAGGAGGATGTTAGCCAAGCTGACATCCATCATGGACAACAACTCTCACTGACTGCATCAGAGCGAGAGGCTCCGAGTAGCTCTCTTTAGCGGCAGACTGCTACACCCACAGTGGAGGAAGGAGCGCTACCGCAGACCTTTCATCCCCACCACTGTCAGACTTTATAATGCAACAATTTAGTTCCTTTTCCCACGTGTAAATATGTATAGAATGTTGTTGTATTTTTTGGCATTGTGTTTGCACTATATTTTTACTGTATTCTTCTTGCATGCATGCACTTTTTGCCTCCTTTGCACCTTATCCTGTTCTGTGAGCCGCTTTGACAAAGGAATTTCCTTGTTGTGGGTTCAATAAAGTTTTTCTCATCTTTCTCTAGAGGGTTTTCCATTCATTTTTAAGCTGGATGCAGTGAGCAAATATTCAGTACTGCACAAATACAGAAAAGTTTGCCAACACCATCCTGACAATTAATTAACTTTACAAGGACCTGTGATATGCATGCATTTCCATTGTTTGTCAGATAATTTCTTAAATAATCTGAGTGTTGTCCGACAGCTTAGCTTTTTTCTGAAACTGAAAGTTCTTCCTAAAAAAAACTAATAGGAAATAATATCGGCACTACTTTTTTTAACAAAAATATTTTGCCCTTTAAAGACAGTTCCCTTATTGTGATACAGATGTGATGAATGGTAGGAGCTGCTTTATCATAGAATATTATGTACTGTGGAATTGTTCATGCTGTGATAGTATTAACATGAGTTTAGTTTTGTAATAGTAATAGTGCCTGAATTTACACAAAGACCCTTGCTTTTATTAAGAGTTTGAATTAGGAATACTGTTGAATGCAAAATCTGCCAGTTTGAACAACACTTCGTATGGCTCTAACAAATTAACATTTTTCAACAAATGGGGAAAATGTGAATAAAATAACATGGAGATTGTTCATGCACCATATAACCTCTCTCTCATTGATGATAACCACATTCTGCCCTTTCTAGATAAAAGCCCTCTTGAAATAGAAACATGTGACCACTTGCACACCCAGAGCAAGCGCTAGACACGTGCTTGATCAATAAGCATTTCACGCTCACAATGTAAAACACCAACAACAGACACACATTTCTAGTTCATACTTGTGGATGCCTGGAATAAAAAATACGAGCAGGAAAAAAAAAAAATACCCTTTTATAGTCAAATCTATTTTTCAAAATTGACAGTGGTGATCACATAAACATTATTTTTCATTAATTATTCGATTAAGTCCTAATTTTTCCTCCTAACTTTCTTCTTATGCTCCTTAAGCGACACGTTGAAATCTTGCTATGTAAACAGCATATTTGAAAAGCCTTGAACAGCCCCCAAATAGGACTAAAAGACAGTGATAACAATTCTCTATATTAATATTTAATACTTTATTTATCATGCCTTTACCACTACATTCACAAAGAACTCCAATCTTTGACAGTTCAAATGGTGCCACTGTGACCCCAGAGATGCAGCTCCAAACTGCCAGTGGGATGGAGTCAAGCTGCCTTCAAGACAAAGACTTTCAGTTTTCATATCCGTTCCTCTCGTAGCTATTGATTCAAACCCCAAAACCTAATGGCCTAGGTTATTTGCGCAGTGGTGCCACATGCTGCACATCCACTGAAGTAAACCACAATAGAGAATCGTGGAGATCACTGCCCTCAGTCAGCCATCAGTCTGCACCAACAGAGGGGACACTAATGTGGGTAGCAGCAACAGAACACGTCCTTCCCTCCCATCTCCCCAGGGCCTCTGCAGCCTGCCACGTGTCTTTAAGATACCTGCCCATGCTGCCTTTTCCAGCTGTGCACCAGCAGTGCCAGGATGAAGGCGCGTGCGTCTGAGTGAGCCTGAAATACAATTCAGTTTTGCGAGAAACTACACAAATAAACATATTCATCTGAAAAATGTGCACTTCTTTGAAAAGACTCCTACTTGGCTACTAGTTCAATTAAGTAATTTAATAACTGCAACACTGTGGATTTTGCCCAAATTAAATTTCGGTGCCTGATAATATGTCATTTCATCCCGACAGAAAGGCAGACAATGATGTCTAAAGAGACTTTGCTTCTGGACAGACATGTTGCTCTCAACTGTATTTTCTAATGAGCCTGAGTGTACAACATGAAAAACAGCCAGCTAACTGTAGATCTCACATGCACCATAAATAAATCAACAACTAGAAATCCACCTTTCATCTCCACCACCCTCTTTTTCCTGGTGAACAACAATTAACAGCTAATAAAGAGCACTGAAATTTTAATAGAATAAATCAGTAAATGGCTCACTGACAATCAGTGCACCTAGATATATATATTTCAATTCCCTTAAATGAGGGAAAAGTATTAATCATGAGTATTGAAAAGTATTGATGAATGTAGTTACCAGTCTGCCCCTGTATACTGATAAGCAGTGTCTGCCAAAACAAAATCCCATCACTCATTCCTTCAAACAGTTATCATACTGCAACTAACTCCATAAATAGATGCCACAGGTAGACCCTGTAAGCATCACCAACAGCTACAAAAGTCCCCTGTGTTGCCTTTATATGTGATTTAATCCGTCACTTCTTGCATCCAAGGCTGTTCAAAATTGTCCTTAATCAGTATCTGAAGGGGACCTGTAATGCTTTCCCCTTGTTTTCTGTTTTGGCCACAGAGACTTGTACAGTGTAAAGACAAAGCTGATTATTTTTCAGTTTTTGTTGACACTGTCAAAGTTACAATTCAACTTGATGTAAATTTTAAAAGGTCTTGTTTGTAGATGCGCTATATGAAAAGTGTTCCTTATATTCAGCCAGTCGTCTTCATTGCAGATGTGACAAATTCATTAAAAATAAGGAAATACAAACGATAAAATTATCTCTTTTAAGAAAACATAACTTTTAATAATTTTTTTTAAAGTTCTTATTTTTTTTAGTTATTCTTTGTTTTTATAGATTCTGACACAAATATTTTTTATCTCTGCTGCACATTAATATTTATATTTTTTATGTTATTGGTGTCCTGATTGGTAATGGACAAAATGGACCTTGGAAAAAAATAAATAAATAACCCAAGCAATCCTTGTGTGCAAAAAGCTGAGTCCTTCAATGAGCAATTCTTACTTTCAGGCATGATGTGGTGCATGGCTACAGACAGGAAGAAGATAGCATCGCTGTAATATGCTCCAGAGCCAGCGCTGAAGTGCTTCTGCATGGCCTCCACAATTGGAAAGAGCTTCTGTGTCAGAGCTGCCACATCATGGAACAAAACCTGCATGGACATCAACACAGTGCAAATACATTAGTGCAGTACTATCATTACTGCAGTGGAGCTGGCTGTACATGGATGAAGTAAAAATGTAATTGATACTTGTCGTGCAGATCCTGGTTATACGCATCAATGTGTTTTCTTGATGCTAAAGGCTGCATAAAAGGTGGCATTTCCCCATGTTTGACAATACTGAGCGATCCATCACATCAACCTCATTATTTCACCAAGACAACAAAAATGTTTGCCTTGCAGCATTTTAAAAGTTTTGACTTGGTATATTTCTCATGATTGCCCTCAGATATTGGACTGAAGGTCCACTTGTGTGCAGCATGTGGGAGCGCTCAGCGGTTGCAGCAAAGTAGTTTCTGCTTTTAAAATGTATATGTAATGTACAAACATTTGCTGTATCTTTAAATATTATCAAAAGAGGGTTACTACAAGCTCTGATTATAAGCTTTACCACAAGAATAAAAAGTGAGTCCGTTTTGGTCAAGCAGAATTCCCACAACTCTAGAGAGAATTTTGCCACTATTCCTGGCATTATTAAGTGTGCACAATAGAGACTTAAGATAAAACCGAAATTGCTGTCGCACTCCAAGAGAGAAGCGTTTGCCCTTGTGGACGAACATTTCATGATCCCTTGAAGATTGAACGTAAACCTGGATCATTTGTGGATACTGCACTGCAGTTGGGACTCTGATGTAATAGCACATAAAATTCACTGCAGTTAGAGAATAAGTAATGTTTCCAGCAGAGCTTTCTCACTTCCACTTTTTTGCTCGTCTGGTTTCCACTTTTCTCTCGGCAAAATACACAAAAAAATCAAGAGTAAACGTTTAACACTGTGTTAAAGATGCCCTCTATTGATCACAACCAAGACAAACCTATAGAGAAACCAAAGAAACACAATGAGACTGAAAATCCTGATGCTAACTGCTATAGCAGGCTTGTTTCTGAAAGGCTCTTTTATATGCTGTATATCTTTTTTGTAGAAATGCACAATTTGTGGAAAAAAAAACACATGTCCTTTGAGATACACAGGACAGTATGTCTGCAAAAAGGATTTTGAAGAGTCATGTAACATCACTCTGGAAAACTCTGTTCAAGACTCACGCATGTTGAGTCATGTGGAGTGTGTGAATGATGGTCAGCACTCAGCAGTAATGAGTACAGCCTCTGGGCAATGGGACTCTGCAGGGTGTTTGTTGTGAATGATAATCGGCTGACTGAATTTGTTGGGAAGTGATGGAGGCTAAAAACTCTTGCATAACCGCCGTCTTAGCCTCATGCTCCTCTTAGGTGCATAATTAACAGGGACGACGCTCTGCATTAGCAAACATGGACATCACTAAGGTCATGCAAACAGCCCGAGTCTGTCCCAGAGGAGTCCCCATCACATCTGCAACTTTGGCATGTCAAGAGACAAAGAGGAGACGGTGGCTATACTTGCGTCAGTGGTGAAAGACTTCAGGATTCAGACTGACGCCAGCAATCTGGTATGATAACCAAGCAGGAGTGAAACCACTGGTGCAACTGCCTGTCGCTACAAAATAGGCAGTTACAATGCATGAAGCATGTTACTTTTATTTCAAAAACATGCAATTTGACAATTCGCATGTTCTCCCTGTGTCAGTGTGGGTTTCCCCTGGGAGGCTCCAGTTTCCTCCCATTAACAAAAACAAGCATATTTGGACGTCAATATTCCTGTCCAAAGCACTAGCGGACAGAAAACGATACCCTGCTGTTGCACTGCAGCTACCCACTGCTCTGTAGCGGCTGTGTGAAAATGCAGAAGATACATTTTACTTAGTAATGCACAATGGCGAAGTTAATGTGCAAGTATACCCTCACTCCAAGAAATATTCTTACTACACTGTTTACACAGCAAATGAAAATTCCACTCATATTCATGTTTACATGCAGCTGTGCACACTCTTATCAATGTAATGATGCACATCCTGTTAAAAATGGATGGAGGGATACACTTCCTCTACAAACTCCCATCATGAACTCTGG
>CAAKHG010049947.1:24022-62342 GCA_901007715.1 Dactylopterus volitans | reverse complement strand
TCTGTCAGGGGCTGTGTGTTGCAAACTGTCATAGGAACCCCATTTGAGGTGCATATTCCAAATACCTTCCAGAGAATGTTCCTAAATCAAGAATGACAGCAACATATCCTACATGTCTTAACTGGAAAATATGTCATTTGGAACAAGTTTTTATTAGGAATATCCAAAAATACATGACCTGTATCGAATTCTTAATATTGACTCATTCAGATTAACAGTGGAAAATCGGTGTACAAATAAACAATGAAATGACAATAAAATCTTATTCGATATGGGGAAGTTTTGAAATAATCCAAAAAAGTCTTTAACACAGCACGCAATTTTTTTTTTTTTTTGTAGAATGACCCCACATTGCATTTTCTCGGTAGTTTTTTACTGCCTCCTCACAGCAACACTCTCACAGCTTGTCGAGCACTAAACACATCAGCTGTGCTTTCTAGAGGAGTCTGAGCACAGAGAGTGAAATGAACAGAAGCCAATCTGACCCACTGCCAATAAGCCAAGCCGAGCAACGCTCTAAACCAATCCAGAGCAGACACGGGATCATCCTGAGATAAACAGAGCACCAGCATCCACAACAGACGTCATAAATGACGACACAAAACTTGCAGAGGAGGAATTGGGATAAAAACATTTACTTTGTAAATAAAATTTATAACCTTAGAACAGAAGGAAAATGAGGCAGGACACTGCATGAAACCAAGGGGGTAATAAAAAGGGGACATTATCCTTGCTGTTGGCAAAGGAAACAGACAAGTGAAGGGATATCCCCAGTCAAGAGGGGTGAATTTGGCAGGGCAACACTGCCCCCATGTGTGGAATCAGTGCACCATCTGTGACCAACCGCATGTCTCAGGGAGCTAGAATGTTCATACTTGTTTGTATAATCTATCACCATTTCTAATGCAGAATTTCATGGCCAAACAGGAATAAGAAGTAAAAGAAAGATAGGTGGTATTCTGCTGATGGGGCAATGACAATTTGGGGACCTAAAAGTTTAGTTAGAAGCTAAATTAGACATATAATCAATATGTAATTTAAAAAATATATTTTTTTTTTTCCTCAGTGGCAAAGAAACAGATATTTATATAATTTCAACACAAAGATTTTGGATTTTTGCTACACCTTAAATACTCATCATCACGTCATTTTGCAGTTTGGTCGCACTTCTTCTACTCAGAAGAAAAATTAAATGCCAATATTATTAGGGTATCCAAATTTTTACCTCATACTTGAACGTTGCATCCAGCAGAAATTCCTGCAGCATCTTCTCTCCCAATTCTTGGCTGGCCTGGTCACTCACAAAATTTAGCACCAACACCTCCCCTTCCAGGAAGTGGGCATACTTCACCAAAGACAACATGGCCACCCTGAACTTATCCTGCAGGCTGCGGCTTTTGTCCACTTTGGTGAACATCATGAGGACATGGTACCGTTGGTCAACGGCCTCGGCGTCCCTCTTCCTGGATCTAAAGCCCTCGCTGTCTCCGCCTGCATCTCGCTCCTCTCCTCTTTCCTCCTCAGATCCGGCCAGGTGTGAGAGCCCGGTGTCTACAGTCAAGTCTGCATCATTTCTGTTGGCGTTGTGACTTGACTGTGTTTGCTTGATCCTCTTTGTTGTGCTGGAGAAGTTCTGTCTCTCTGCCCCGAAGTAGTAAAAAGCTACGACGGCGAGGGCGGCAGCCAGCAGAAGCACAAACTGATAGGACCTGAAAACACTGATCCTACCCATGATTCTGACTGCCAGTCTTAGGATGCCCATATCTGCATGACGATGTCATGACAATGGAGGAGTAAACCGCAAAAAGGTCGTCATTTTTCCAGTCTAGATCAGGGTCATTTTTCTTGCCAGCATGTTCCTGCAAACGAAAAAAAAAAACTCACTTTAGTTCAAACTTTGGGAATGTTGGATGTTCCACTATGAGCACAGTAATGCCTTGGAGATACATTATCAAATTGTCCTCTCACTTTTTTAATCACTACTATGTTGAAACTTGCAAACTGATTGACAGTATTTACAATATCAAAGATTCTAAGCACATGCAAAAGGTGGGACGAAACTTCACATCCACTTGCCTGTCATGTAATTACGTAGCGGTTCGCATTTTCATCTTGACATCTTGGAAGGTTTCACTGCTTGCAGTTAATCGTTCCGATTACACGAAACACACCAAATACAACTGCAATTACACAACAACGTGACATCAAGGTGACAAAATTCCCACAGTGGCGACCTGTTGTGGCTGGCTTCGACGGATGCTAGTTAGCAGCAAGCTAAGGCGCCTATATATGTGTCGCTGAGTTGTCCTTCGACCTCATACTCCCTCTGCTTAGCAGAAACGCGAGACTTTACTGCTTCAAAGCGGCGATGAATATCTGAATAACTTTTCCGTTTAAAAGCTGCGTGTCTATATTAACTGTAGGTGTAACTGAATATCTGAAGCAACCAAAATGACTTATTTTCCACACCACGAGCTAGGAGCCTGGCAACAGCCTTAACCACACCCACTCGGGGTCTGTCGTATTCCGATTCGTGCTGGATTCAAGGCTATAGGAATTTATTACTTTGGTAAAATTCAACCAAAGGCGAGCTGGAGTTGCACGGTTGTGTAAAACAGTGGGCTTCGGTGTCCCCCCCACTAGCAACTGCTTTGTTGATATCATAGTTTAAAATAGAGCACACGACAACATTAAACCATACCTCTCATAAATACGCGTTCAATAACGGTACGTGAATGCAGCACCCCTGCCTCACGACATTTTAAGAAACGGCATTGTTGCTCTCCCATCATCGCAGGAGTCTTCGTCAGAGCACATGACTACCACCTTGTTTGTACTGGGAAGATGCTAGTTTTGTAAATGACTGCTGTTGTTTTCCTCGTAAAACGTTAACTAACCTGTCTTTATTGTTTTTAGATTCGGGCACATTGCTAGCACACGGGCTGGCCAGCTTGATTAGCGCTCGCGAAAAATGAATTCCAGTACTCACGTCATTCAGGTGACAAATGTCTCCCCGAGTACAACATCCGAGCAAATGCGAACTCTGTTTGGATTCCTTGGAAACATAGAAGAGCTCAAACTGTTTCCTCCCGAGTGAGTATTTTGAATAAGACGGTAGTGAAAGGGTCTTTCGATGTCGCTTACGCAGCTCCCGCCGGGTTCTTCCTGAGGCCCGCTAGGCGGTGCAGGCCGCAGAGATGCTAACGCTAACATTTGCCCGCGCCTCCGGCAGATGCAGTAGTGGCTCGATGTCCACCCTCTTAAATGTTGTGTTTTTTTTTTTGGTGATTTAGCTCAAATGTATTTCTCCTCTCTCCCACAGACGCCTGAATGTTACTAGTGCTAGAAACAACACCCGCCAGTTGAAATTAAGCAGTGAATGGCACTGTAAACACCCATCTCTAGACGTTGACAGCCAGATATCATAAGAAATGGCACCAAGCATGTTTCACTTAAGCAAATGACTTTTTACATAAATCCCTGTATTGGGCAGCGTAAACTACCACAAGCCCCCCGCATCTTCAATTTGCAACTGTTTGGATAGTCAGTGGAGCAGTTATTCCATCATGGCCAGTTTCCTGGGGAGGTGTTTCCTTACGAGTATAAAATCTGCTACTTCAGGCAGATTATGTTTGTAGACTGCCTTTTTAGATGATGGGGGGGGTTATAAATTGTCAAGACACATTGAAAAGACATGATTAGAAGTAATGGTTTATTGCAGCATGACCTTCATTGGATTCCAGAATTATTGTAATTGTTCATGTTAACAGGATACATTTTGGAGAGACGATGAAGGGGTAGAATAGTTGAGCTCATACTCCATTATTAACTCATTTGGCCCTGAGGACAGAGACTTCGGTTTGAAGAAGGCATGTTGGGTGTCTTTGTTTGTATTCTTTGCACAACATATCTGTATTTTCTTCCAGTGACTCTCCCTTGCCTGTGACTTCACGTGTCTGTTTTGTAAAGTTCCTTGAGTCTGAATCGGTGGGAGTTTCCCAACACCTGACCAACACCGTCTTCGTGGACAGAGCCTTGATTGTGGTCCCTTTTGCTGAAGGTGGGTGTCTGTTTTGTTGCGGTCCCGCTCACATGGCTATCTCAGAACATACATTGCAATGTGTAGGTGTATTGAATACAGTTGCTATCTGAGCCAATGTGAGTTTCTCTTTGACCAAGCAAAATTAGCTAAGCTTTTCAGTGCTTGGCATTTGTAGGTATGTAAAAGGGAAATGTACATTTGTGTCCATGTCTTACAATCTAGCTGTAAACCTCTCTCTCTGTTATTTGTGTTGTGGTTTTCATAGTGGACAAGTCATTTGCAGAGAGCCCCTTCCTTGCTGGCCGAAAGTGGTCCTCTGCTGCCATCAGGAGATTAGAAAAAATAATGGCACCAGACTCGCAAGCCCCTTCTCTCTTGTTCTGCAGTAAAATATTAACCTTGTTTTCTCTCTCTATCAAGACATCTTTTCTCTAAAGATATTAGCCACGCAACTCTTACAGCAAATTAAGGGGTTGGGGATGAGGGAGCTGGGCAGTCTCAGTTCCTCAGGATTTTTAAATAAAATGTGTTTCAGTCAGCAGGCATGCACTAAAACTAGGGATGCCCCGAGCTGATACCCTGGATTACTTTTTAGGCCTAATTTGACTGTCACACCTGAACCAACTCCTGATTACTTATTTATTTTTAACTCACTCAATCAATACATGTGGGCTCAGCAGTTGCAAGTCACTGTTTTTACCCTGACAGTGTTTGTCCGCAAGTAAAGCCACTTATATCAACCTCCAGTCATTGTCCAAAATCACTTTGTATTTACTGATCTCTATTGAATTTAAGTCTCAGAATTCCAATAATGAAATGAAAAAGTGCACTGTTACAAGCCCCTGTGCCTATCAAAAAAAAAAAAAAAAACTTGAGTGGGATTTAACGGCCGGAAATTGTCTGATTTTAGGTTTGTCAATGCAGAGTTCTTTACCCATCTAAACACTTGGGACTGTGTGCTAAGAATGCAGTGACGCAACATTTGCACTGTGCAACTGCTGTTGCAAAGGAAAAAGAGAAATATGTAATCAGGGTTTGATACCGGTGGAGGCCTAATGTTATATACCGTAGCTCGTATCGGCAGCCCAGAATATATGTGATCGGGACATCCCTACACCAAGCACAGAGCATGCCACATACAGTAGATGAAGGTATCAGCTGTGCATGCTAAGATGGTTTTGTAGGTGTGCGCCATTGTCTGCAGTTATTTTCAGCACATTTTGTGGGAAGTTAGTAAGTATATGATTTAGTTGACAAGCGCATAAACTGCCTCTGGCTTTATTTCCCCCGCCTAGTGCGCTAGAGCCCTTAAAGATTTTACAATTTTCATCTGTATTCCCGAATTTCAATAACACACAGGAGATAGAAGTAGACTTAGGCCTCTGCTTAATGTTGCCATAAAAATGTTTTGTTGACCCTCTCCACACATGACTCTGAAAAAGGGTTGAGTGAATCTCACGTTTAACAGTGGTGTTTCTTTTGTTGTTGTGTTTTACAGTTCTTTTTCCTGGTTCAGCCAGCCCTATATACCAGGCCCTGCTGAAAATGCCACCAACAGTTTTGTCTTCTGCAGCCTTATCCTGTTTCTCAAGTGTTCTTTCTGTTGTGTGTATGTGTGTGCGTGCGTGCGTGTGTGCGCGCGTGTGCATGCATGTGTGTATCTCTCTCTCTCTCTCTCTTTTAAAATATAAAAATGTGAGATTAAAAATAGCCTATTTGCAGATTGCACAACCATGGATGATGATCTCCATATGTTTTTCCCTCATTTTTCCGCTTTGGGCACATTTTTAATTATTTTATCATGGCTTTTGCTGGCAATAGCACTTTGTAACTGTTTAGTGCAGTTTAACCTTGATATTGTGTAGTGTTTTTTTTTTTTTTTTTGTTGACATATTGTTGGCTAGAACCTAGCAACACTGTATCTGGTACTGTATCTGGTTGCCAAGTAAGTGTTTTTATGTGTGGTGGGATTGTACAAAGTAACCACCAACAAAAGCCCAGAAAAGGTAATATGTTTGAACCTTTTCTGTTTTTTGTATTGGTAATGGTAAGTGATGTTGAAATGTTCCCCTCTGTCTACACCCAAATCATGAACTTTGTTTTCTGTATCTCAATGTTTTTGTGTGCTTTATAGCGAAGCAGCCGGCGCGAGTCGCTTGTTCATAAAACATCTAATGAAAGTTGAGAGCACATCCCACGGGACAACTGGCTGTGCTTGCTTACGTTTGGTTCATGACTTAAAAAACAAGTACAGGTGATAAAATCTTGGCAGTGTTGAACACAGTGTGTATTGTGACTTTTCAACTCATAACTGCTAATCCTACAATCATACTTTCACAAAACACAAAAAAAAAGGGATCAAGATTTACAGACAAGACAAACAGTGGATTGTATTGGTTTTTGCTACAGAGTAGTTAGACTGAGGTGGCTTGTCTGCAAGTCTTGTCTGAGTGTTGTCGATGTTTGCTCTCGGCACAAACTGAGATGCTGTCATTTTTCTCCAGGAGTCATTCCTGATGAATCTAAAGCTATGTCGCTGCTGGCTCCAGCCAATGCTGTGGCAGGAATGATGCCTGGGGGAGGCCTTCTTCCAACACCCAATCCTTTGGCATCGGTGAGTTCCTCACCTGTGAACGTCAATCCGCGCACTTTACTACTGAGCTTGAAATTAATCTAAGAAGCGGAAAACCAAGTTAGACCTACTTGAAGCACGAAAAACCATGACGTGTTGCCAGTTCTGCACTTGACGGACCCTCTTTTTAGTGACAGTGTTTCGGTGTTTCAGATGGGGGGAACACCATTTGGAGGTCTTGGCGCTCCCAACATGGAGCAGATGGCCGCTATGGGAATGCCGGGACCTAACATGAACCCTCAGGTGAGGATTTGCCCCACTACCACGGCATTTTGAAACAAAACTTCTTTCTGATGATTAAATGTTTGCTTCTCCATCAGGCACTTTCTGCAGACTTCCTGAAGCTCATGCAGTCCATGGACCCCAAGTGAGAAACAGTACTATCCAATTGGCCTCAATCATTATTTATTTTTTTATTTGAGAGGCAATTAAATTATAAATGGCACTTTCAGATTGAATCCACTGGCAGCCGGACTGAACTTGAATCCAGGGTTGAAGAGCGACGCCTCGAACAAAGAAATTGAAGAGGCCATGAAGCGAGTCCGAGAGGCCCAGTCCCTCATTTCTGCAGCCATTGAACCAGGAAGTAAGTACTCTGTGTTTCCTACCATGTAATGTTTATCAACTTTGGAAGATAATTAAATTCAGTCAGCTGTGGAGTCTTGTCCCGTCACACGAACAGTTGCACTTTGCTATCTGGCAGATATTCAAAGTGTATTTTGTCATTTTTGCAGGCAAGAAGGACGACAAACGTAAACATTCCCGGTCCCGTTCGCGGTCGCGACGCAGGCGTTCGAGATCTCGCTCAAGACACAGGTAAAACTCGACATCAGATGTGAGATAAAGAATAAGCCGTTTGCAAGACCTGTTCTGGTCGTAACTGAATAACGTCTTCATTCTGGCAGGCGATCAAAAAGCAGGTCTCGGCGAAGGTCCCACTCAAGGAGCAGGAGGAGGTCCAAGAGCCCTCGAAGGAGGAGGTCTCACTCCCGGGATAGAAGCCGCCGGAGTAGATCGAGGTCAGCGCCTCCATTAATCTCTCTGATCCACAAAAGCTGACTTTTATTTTCATTTTATTTTAAGTGCAGCTTGCTGACTGCGTGTGCTGACTCAGCCTCCGAGTGTTTTATAACCTCTAAGTGCTGCTGTCTGTCTGCACACAATGCTGCGAAAAAAAGTCACATGAAACTGCTTCCAGCACATCCAGTTCTATATTTTGCATTGACATTGCGGTCATGGCTTCCCTCTGTGTCAAGCTGGTTCCTTATTATTATAATTTTTATTTATTTATTTATCTATTTTTGCCCCTTTTGTCTTGAACAGAGATCGGAGAAAGGAGGAAAAGTCTAAGAAAAGGTCGAAGACACCCCCAAAGAGCTACAGCAGCGCCAGGAGGTCTCGCAGCATCACCCGGTAAGTGGTCCTGGATCAATCGCCATTCTATTGAAATGCAGGAACACGTGCGATTTGCAGCAGGTGCACAGCTTACGTGCTGCGTTCAAATCAGTTCAGATCCAAGTCGACTGCCAGGAAGTGATGACCAATTCATTTTATAATTTATGCGTTTAATTTTTGTGTCTCAGGAGGCACAGGCGAAGCCGCAGTACATCACGGTCCCCCAGGAGGAAGCCTACCAGGTCTCCATCACCCCGGCGGTGAGTTTGTCACGTTGCTCGACATATGGTTCAGCAAAGCTTTTTAGAGTGTAGAGACTGAAGCCGGTTTGTTTCCTGTGTGCGCAGCCACAAGAAGGAGAAAAAGAAGGACAAGGAACGTGAGAAGGAGCGAGACAGAGACAGGAGGGAGGACAGGAACCGGGAGGAAAGAGAACGTTCCACCAGTAAGAAGAAGAAGAGTAAAGACAAAGAGCGAGATCGCAAGTCAGACAGCGAGAAAGGAGATGTGAAGGTTTGCTCCGGGGAAGCAGCCGACTGAATCACGCGACTTGATTTGATCCCTCAGTTATTAGTTCACCCCCCATCTTTTCTTTGCGATAGGTGACGCGGGATTACGACGAAGAGGAGCAAGGTTATGACAGTGAAAAAGAGGGCGAGGAGGAGGATGATGAGAGGAAGACTGATTCTGACTCTGCCTCATCCCCCAAAGGCCACGAGGAGATGGAGGTGACCGAGGGCCAAATCTTGAAAAAGTCCAAATTGAACGGAGACGATCACCATCAGGAAGACATGGAGATGAGCGACTAAGGTCCCAAACCAGATGGCGTGATCTTTCCAGTGTCCTCTTTTTATATTTTTAACGTAGGCCACAAAATTTCTGTGCCTGATCACTCGGTCAAAAAAAAACAAACAAAAAAAAACAGCTTTGTCTTAACTGTAAAAGTGTGGCGGGAGGGTTGGGTGGAGGGGGTGCAGAGGGAAGGCAATCGAATAATTTTCTAAAGATGACAGAACACGGACTAAAACGTTAACATGGTTTTAAATTGCTGTACTTTTTTAAGATCCCCATCGTTAATGTTGCCTTTGTCTTGAAATCCCTGACAGTGGAATACACAGCAGATAGCCCTTTGTAAATATTTTGCTGGTCAGGATTGAGTTCTGTCCTCATTCACCCAAATGGCAGCAATTTTGTTTTTTGTTTTTATTTTTTTTGGTGGTCGATGCATTTACCTGCATGGCACCAGCTATCCCTCCTAATTACAGTCCTTTGTAAGTGTACACTATAGACTGAAATGTGTTGTTGCAATGAAATACTTTGTCTGAAATAGGTTTTCCAAAGGAAAATAATAAAATTGGGTCTAACCTTTTAACCTGTGTAGTTTCTTTAAAACACCACTAAGGGAAATATGCTTGGATGAGAAGAGGAAGATGTTCAGATGGTGTCTCGGCCAGACTGGTTTTTAGGAGTCAAAAGTGGTTTCCCTGCAACGGAATTGTTTTAACCTCACACTTAGAGAGGTTAACTGATCAGATAAATGTTGGTAGAATTTCAGACTTAAGACAGATCACTGTGACCTATATGTTTCATTAGAGGTGGTGTAGACTTACCTGTTTGTTTTCCTGGTGTATAAAAGAAAGTAAGCATGTAACTGTCTAAGGAACCTTGGTGCTCTCTGTTCTTCACACAGCTGAAGGAGCTTTTCGTACTGTCAGGCTAAGTGGGGAAAAATGAGAGGAGAATTGATTTTTTTTTCTTTATAAACAGCACGGGTCTATGTACAAAAATAGCAACTGCCACCATGTTACAAACCAATAAACTTTAAGACTGATGCTACATTGAAAAGAAAAGAAAAAATCCACATCTTTTTTTCCTCTTGAAGGAGACATCTTTTACTCATCAGCGTAATAATAAACATAAAAGTGATTATTCATAAAAGAAATATTTACAAATTGTGCCAAGGGGAGAGCCTTCTTGTTTTGTGTAAAAATGGCATTCCAAGCATCTACTCGCTGAACAAGGCCCTGGCTTCGTCTTGTAGCAGGATCGTACCGCTTGTTGCGTTGTTCGGAGGTGAAGTAAGAAACAGGGTTAGACATCTTGCACCCTTAAGACATAAAAGACTACGTGGTACCATTAAAAATCAGCAGCATTTCTAGCATTGCCTCAAAGAATAATGTTTCAAAAGCAGCACTAAAGGTTGAAGTAGCTGTAGTGGATCATAATAGTGCCCCAAAGTTGAGTGCTGCTGCTCCATGCCCAGGAAAACCACTGAAACAAACACGCACTCATACTGTTTTTTTGTTTTTTGTATTTTTTTTTTAAAAAAAGTGGAATTCTATGAAAACTGATTAATTAGGTTGTCGATCTAGAAAAGCAGCAAAATTCAACCGATCTTCAATCAAGTGAACTGTAAAATGGCATTTTGTAAGTGTGGAGCGCATCTTCAAGAGCCTCTCTCTCAATTTGATGTTGTGGAATTTGAAATTCGTGTGGAAAAAGTACGGATTCCTACACCTGTGCAGCCGGTGTTGGCAGGACAAAGAACTTAAAAATTTTGAGCGGAACTCCTCTTCAACAGGTCACACAGGAATATCAGTGCTTTACTACACAGTCCCTTTACACACATTTACATACTTTAATACTTTGCATCAACTGGACTGGTTGACTTTCCTCTATTTACATTCCTGATAGAGGAAACTGGACTGCTGACACTGGTGTGACTTTTCATGCCCGTTCACTGATGACACGCTCGGCGGTCCGAAAGTGACGTGGCAGTTTGCAACTTTGTGCCTTGGTCAAATCTAAAAGTGGGAACGGCTGCGAGGCTTTGAAACACTTTGCCAGCGCGAGGAGACGTCGACCTCTCGCGAGCTCACCGCCTGTCCTCTCCGACCGCCACGATGACGTCTTTCCTCCTGCACTCGAAGCACGTTTTTCCGAGCAGATTGATGCCTTGTGGTTCGTGTCCTTCTTTGGGTTCTTCGGCTGGAGAGGTTAAAGGTCAGGGAAGCGGCTTGGGTCTTCTTTGTAATCGTTGGGAATGGTAAAAATGGATGCATCGAACTCATCATAGCGAAACTCCTGAAACGTCACGGTGGCCGTGATGGTGGGAAAGACGGGGATGTCTGCGGGAAGGCAGGAGCAGAAGTTCAAGTTCGACACATATGAAAAGCACACTCTGAAGCTCTTCTTGTGAATTTCAGGGGAACTATTGTTGGAGGCCAATGGTGATGCCGTGACAATATATTTACCCAGTTTGACAGGAAAGCCGGGAGGGAGCTTCATCTGAACAAACTCCCTGAGTTTATTAAAGTGCTTGAAGGGTGCAATCACCTCCAGAACGTTCAGTAACCTGAAGGGGGGAAATCACAATTTGATCGGACGTAGAACGAGTCATCATTACTCATATCGACACATAACTGTGCGTGAGGGTTGATGTAGATCAGTTTAAACAGGAGAACTGTCAAGAGGTCGAAAATCTTTTGAGCAGATAGAATTCCGTTGTAGCATTTCAATCCTAGTTTTCAGGGTGCAGCGTTATGACACATAACAGAAACTGGGACACACATGCACAAAAGCTTTTTTTCTCTCAACCAAGATGAGCCATTGGTGACAAAAGACTACCCGTTGAGGTAGAAACACATTCAAAACTATATGACCCATCCCACTTGTTCTGCAAAGACAAGAACTATGTTGGAACGCATATGCATGTTGTGTTCTCAGACTGGGAGGCTCCGTGACTTTAAAATCGCACACCATCAATTACGTATCGCTCGCACCTGTGTACCCGCTGCTGACACAAACATGATAGCTAGAACATTTATCACGGATAATATAACACCTTCTGTCATCATTTTTCTAAACAAACCTACAGATCTTGGTGGTGGTAATCAGGCCCGACGCATATTTATTTCTGTTCCACCGGGTTCTCTGCATAAATGAGTAATTATCATCGCATCCCTGCACATGAAAGAGAAAATTGCATGAATTTTCGAGCTGCCATCTGGCTGCCGTGATGGAGTAAAAACTCACGATTCAATGCCTAGAGGGAAGTCTTGACTCATGGCTATCGTTGCTTTGAAGTTCTTCTTGCTCTCTTTGCAGACCAGCTCTCTTCCGAGATGAGGAGCTCTGAGGGGGGAGAGACAACCACCTGTCAGAGCGCTGCAGCGTCCCGCCGTGGAGGCAGCTCACGGAGAAACAGCCGACAACTGCTTGTTCTGCCGTGGAAATTAGCTCATCACATCTACCAAACAAACCCTTTGGCCGCTGCGCTGTCGTGGGGTTAAATGTGCTCTGCTTTCTATCGCTGGCATTTTTTTTTTTCCTTCTACACAAATTGAATTACAATAGCATTACTTTCCCTTAATGGCCTGGTTTCCCCCGTTCAGATACTTACTTCCCGTTGTCAGCAGTGATGTATTCTTCCCAGGATATAGTGTTGGGTGAGGGAGGGGTCAGAGACGGCCGCCTCGCAGGCTGAGGAGCAGAGAGAGAGAGAGAGAAAAAAAACAAGTTAGATCTCAGACTAAACTACTGCAGAGTCGCACAATAAGTGGCATCTATTTAATATCTTTCGCAGATTATTTCTATGAAGCGCTGGGATGCATAGCGCATGCCAGGAGAGGGCGCCACTGCATCACTGAAACTGTAACCTCTGGGCCCCCGTTTAGCCTCACACACGGTAGAAACAAACACAAACAACATTGTGCACCATTGAACATCCAAGGAGACAAAGAGCTGGTGGTACTTCACAAGTTTAAATTACTTTTGTTGGCATTGTCCCACTTTCTGAATGGCCGTGTCGACCTGCACATTTAGTAATCCAGTCAGTTTCATTTGTGCAACTCATTAGAATCAATGCCTAAGGAAAATTACCTTTGAATGAATAAATTGTTCTTTCTCCTTTGTTGCTTTATTTTGAAACTAGACGAGCTGTTTCTGCTCTCCCCGGAATGCAGCTGGGATGGCCTCCATTCTATTCCTCCTAAAATAAGCTCCCGGCACTTTCCAACATTGAGGTTCACAATAAAAAAAAAAAAAAAAGAAAAAAATTCTGGTGTAATTTTCTTGCATAACTACAACAATGTGGAATAATGTAGATGACAAGGGACCGGACTTTTATAGCGTGAGAACTGTTGACATTGTCCGTTTGCCTTTCTTCATTGTGTTGCTGTAGCCATCACAGAAATGTTTTGGTGTTTTCACTGATCTGCTGGAATGCCGGGCCCCGCCCATCCATCACTCTCTGGCACCATGGGGTTTTAGGCTTCATCCTTGTGATCAATAGTGTAACCCCCGCCTCTCACACACACACACACACACACACACACACACTCCCGTCCCCCGTGTGCCTGCATGCACAGTGCGGGCCAACCCCCCCCCCCCGGCTGTGGTAAACACAGTTACGTCACAGCAGCTGGTTGTTTTCATTTAACCCTCTTCAACGTGTCGTTTTCCGCTAGGGTGGAAATAGAAACCATCAATACCACGGTTAACCGGGACGCAGCTTTTTTTTTTCAGTGTTAACATGAGCGGCCGCTCAATGAAATGACTGTAAATAGAGCGACGGGCAACTGTAGGCAACAGTGTGACGAGACAAAGCCCAGCGGACAAAAAACAGCAGAGCAGTTAAAAGGCATCCATTGACCTTTTCATCGCCGGGCAACTGGCTTTATGCTTTTGCGTTGTGACAAGGGCTTGCTAAGCAAACTCTGGAACATACTGTAGTGAGGGGATGTCAAGCAGGTTGTCCCTGTGAAACCGGGTGCAGCCGGGTCATTTCGACCACTAGACGGCAGCACTGAGATTGAAATAAAAGCATGGTAACAGCAGCGATCATATATGTTGCTTTCGAGTCATAAAAAAAAAAAAAAAAAAGTAAAATCAAAGGAGGTCTGAGAGGAATTTTTCAATAAACCATACGGAGTTGACCGGAGTCTGGCAGGAAGTCAGTGTTGTTTCTACAGGCGCTGTCATCCACAGATGTACATGTCCTGACTGCGACGTTCCACATAAATGATAGTTTGAGGGCTAGACCAGCGGTGACGCTGCATGTGTAAGTAAACAGG
The DNA here is from genome assembly GCA_901007715.1 of Dactylopterus volitans. Classification (NCBI taxonomy): domain Eukaryota; kingdom Metazoa; phylum Chordata; class Actinopteri; order Syngnathiformes; family Dactylopteridae; genus Dactylopterus; species Dactylopterus volitans. Next base: position 48,199 of record CAAKHG010049947.1, on the reverse strand, counting down.
ATATGTGCCAGCAAAGCATGCCGGGCTCCAACTGGTTCAACTGGTTGTTGCCATCAACACCTTTACACTGGACCACAAAGAAAACTGGAAATGTGCACTTTTGCTGAAGGATTCCCAGCTTTTTTTGGTTTGTAATCTTTGCTGTCTATTAATATCGGATCGAGTTATCGGCAATTTAAGTTTGGATGTGCCACTATGATGTGACGCATTGAGCGTCTTTCGTAAGATGCCAAATTACTCCATTAAAATAAGTGTTAAAAAGGCTCACAGAATAATTAGTCAAAATGATAAAGAGTCTTTAAACCTACAGTGATGGTCAGAGTGCAGTCAGGAAACAGGACAGAATTACAGGTGTCAGTGAGCACATAAACATTATCAATATTGAGATATAAATCCCCGGTGCATGATGGGATGATGATGATGGGTGCGGCATTTCACCACCAAGCAGCAATTGTGAGTGTGTGAGCTTCATTTTGATGAAGATGCTGAGATGAAAGGTGAGCGTCATCCCGGTTTAATCAGGGCTCACCTCAAAGTTTTGCTCTATGAGGTTCCCTCCTTTGCTCAGGCTCTCCATGATGGCTTTGTTCCTCAAGATGTCCTCCTCGCTCAGATGCTCCCGTCTCTTCCTGGACTCGAGCACCAGGCCGTTCACGGAGTAGAAGTCCGCCAGGAAGTTTCCGACCCGCTCCTGGAGATAGAAGAAACAAAAGAAGTTCCCCTCACTGAGTCACCGATTCACATTTAAAAACATGTCAAAAGGACAAAGGAGAGAACAGAACAGATGGCCACATTAATTCATCGACCGCCTTCATGCTGCCCACCCTGTCTGCGTGGTTTTTAACCCCGATCCTGACCTGCGGTTCCAGCCTACTCTGGCTGGTGTGGGAGAAAATACCATCATTAAAGTTGAGGGAGCAGCACTGAGTAATATACTGTAACTGTGACTCCAAAACAAGTCACATTCTGAGAAAGTATTGAGGAATAGAATTACTTGAAGACAGGGGAAACAACATTTATAGCTCAAGCACACAACAGATCATAAAGGACGTTTCTGATTTAGTCTAACATCTTAACTTGTAAATTTTCAGGCTAGGAGTTAACGTGTAAATGATTCTAGACTGCCGTGTGGTCGAAATGTACTATACAAATAAATTTGCCCTGCCAAATGAACATTTTTAGCATTTCAAGTTTCCTCGTCGTTATCAGCTGACATATGAAAAATATTTGCAAATGATGGCAGATCTGCGTAGAGCAAAAGAGCGCAGGGATCGACCATCTTTCTGTGGCTCTTCCTTCAACAGCCCATTCAGAAGTGTCTCCATGATTGTTAAATATTTGATCCCGTTTTGTTTGGTAATATTGTTTTCAGGCTGGAGAAACCATTCACAGGCTTCCAACATATATTACATTACAAATATTTTGATACATACCAAATCTAGGTGCTGATCCATGTGTCACGTTTACCTTCTATTTCCTGCCTCCCCCCCTTGAGAACTTTTCTTGTCTGGAACATGCTGCTCAAAATTCCAGAAATTCCACAGCCAGATGGGACTCCGTGCCCCTGATCAGCGTTTTTTTGTTTTTTTTTTTTTTTTATCTAGAAGGTATAGTGGTGGGAGTAATCATATCATGACAACCGCAACTCCGACAGCTGACACTGACCGTCTTGTCTTCTCTGAACAGCCAACCGGTCTGCGCCCGGGAGAAGGTGATGGACTTGGTGGAGAGGGTGGCGGAGTAGACGTCGCTGCTCATCAAAATGTCCACTTCCTCCTCTGTCTCCATTTCCGACTCCTGGGAGAACAAGCGAGAGTCGTCAACGCGGAGCGCGGAAACGGAGCAACAGTGTTTACACACCATTAGAACAGGCTGCAGAGCAAGAATGTAATGAGGCTTTTAGGCCTCACACAGCAGCGGATCAACTTTTAATAACGCAGATGTTAAGTTAGACTGGAACTATTCTGTGTACGACAGATGTTTGGAGTGAGCGCAGACGGAAACCTGCTCTCCGTTGTTAGCTTTCCTTTCATTACAGTGCAAGTGATTTCACTTGGAGCATCTAAAATTGTGGCTGAACTTGACCAGGTTTTGGCATTCGTGTAGTAAGAGTTGTTTTCTTCCCCTACCAGTGATGAGAACCAGTCACTGTGTTATCTGTTGGTGCGCGTAACACACTGGTTTTAGACCCAAATACCTGGAAGCCTACGAGCAATGATTATGCTAGGATGCCTGCTAACCCCACTGACTTTGTGACTTTGAGGTGCAATTCTCCATTTCTGCTCATTCATATCATATGTGGGAACACTTAAGTAGGTTAATCACTGAAATAACACCTGCTATCATGGACTTTTTATTTTAATGAACAAATGAGATTACATGAAGCGGGCAATAAGGAATGTTACAGTCTCACACACCTCGTGGTGTATCCGCTGGTAGACTTTCTGCTCATTGTCCAGAACAACAAAAGACTCTGCGGGGATGGCGTTGCCGTTGAAAATGAAACTGAGGTCACCGCGCTGACACTTCATATCCGTGAAGTCTATCAAGGTGGTGTCCAATCTACACATGTGCATACACACACACACACACAGAGCAGATGGAGAGAGGGTTTAGACCTAGAGTGAGAACTCAAAATACATAAAAGGAGAAGGCAGTTGAACAAGAATAAGGAGCTGAGGACAGCGAAAGAGCTGGAACGCCGGTGAACTGTGGGAACGTAGAGGCCACAAGCAAAGAGAGAATTAAACCATGATGGGTGTTAACACCTCCACGTAAGACGTTTAGAGACGGTGTGTATGATAATCACTGTTATGGCAGACTCAACACATTTCACGTATTCCCTTTTTAACATCGTCAGTGTCAGTACGCATGGGTTGAGGCATGACAGCAATGAGAGAATGAATGATCTACGAAGACCACACGCACACACGCGCGCGCGCGCGAGAATGTAAATGAACGTGCAGTGTCAGTCTGTGTGGGTTTTTTTTTTCTTTTCACTCTCTTGTCTCCCTGCATCTCCAGGATAATAAGAGGGCTTTTTTGAATTCTAAATGAGACAGCCAGGAGCAGCTTCAGAGGATAGTGTCAGGTACCGCATCTCACACATGCACACTGAGACAAACACACGCACGCACGCACGCACGCACGCACGCACGCACGCACGCACGCACAAACACACACTCCAACAGTTTTTTCGTGCTGCATTCAATCTTTGAATCGATGATATGACGCGATACCCACATACAGAAGCTGCTGCAGTGTCTGACATTTAACCCTTTTCAAACGACCTCAGGTGCTTACATGTGCTTGTGTGTGTGCGTGCGTCTGTTTGTGTGTGTGTCACAGCTGCGTGAGTTACACCTCGAGGCTGTCGAATGCTGCCCGGCTCCTCCATTTCTCCAACTCTGCAACTGCAGTTGGCTCAGTGCTGTGACTGCATGTCGACATGCGTCAGAGTGTGACAGATTCCTGCAGACGCCGCTCACGGGCGAAACAGGCAGCACTTTGGACACCACAGTGGCTTTACATCTGTGCCTTGAGATGAAGCTCACAAGGAAGTAGATGTGCGCACGGAGGCGTTGCCGCTCAGCTTCAGCTTATTGTGCCAGGCTCGGATTTTCACACTCTAGTTAACCACCCAGGCTGAGTGGAGGAGATGGAAGGCAGGCCGCGATGTTTCATACAGCACAAGACAAACTGCTACTTCTTTAGAGTGACAAAATGACTGAAGAAGTGTTCAAGGGATTATTTTGCTATGAGCGGCAGAGTTTCTTTTGCTTTGACACAAAAATATAAAATAAATCCTTTCACGGCAGTAATGGCGCGGCATCTCCTTGTCTTTGAAAACACTTATTTCTGTTGACTTGCCTGATGTTGATGCCCTGCTTGTAGATCTTACAGGCATCTGAAGGTAGGATTCTTGAGAGCAGCGGCACTGCAACATAAATCGGAAAAGGACACATCAAACAATGTCTTGGAAGTGCCTAAATTTAGAAAGCAAACTCAATAATGAAGCATCCACTTCAAAGTTTTTCGAAGCATATAGACCTGTAGAGTAGAGCGCCATAAACCTGCAATAACAGTGTGGTTGTGTAACTAAATATTTAACAACTCACAACCTTCGCCATGTAATTAAGCAAGAAGCTGTCTTCGCAATTTCACCGCAGCACCAAAAGTCACACAAAATAAGGAAGGTTTTAAGTAAAAAAAACTATTCTCTGACTGCAATGAGGAAAAAACGCCATCACAAGAATGGCACAACAAGTCTAAACTGGCCCAAGCCAGTAATCCTTCTGTCGAGAGCTCAGATCCATGAGTCTGTGCTGATTTAAACAAAATTCTTCCATGAGCGCAAAAAATGTAAGATTTCAGCCCACAAATTAAATGGGTTTTTACCACAATTTTCCCTTCCTCTGTTTTGTAAGCATTTCAGAGAGACTTGATATCATGCATCCGTTGCATAATATTTTCCACCTTGTCAATAATTCACAAAGACATGGCGAATACACAGAAGTCAGTCCCGGCTAAGTACAAGCCCACACAAGGCAAATGCTTCTGCATCAGTAAAAGTCACATATTGTCTGCATTGTAAGTGAAGTCCTGCATGTTTCAAACATAAAATTCTCTGTATGTTCTGTGCAACTGCAGAAACAATATGCTTCTGGCATTCGCAAGTACGAGTGGCAAATCCATATGGTATGTCTGTTCATGTCCAGCAGGAGGAGCCATTTTCAGTCTGTGGCCACTGTGGACCTCCGTTGTGACACAACCAGACAGTCAGTGACACCCATGGTTACTTTGTAGAGGGAACATTTTTGGAAACACTTTCTGTCGACTTGACTACTGTCAGAAATCAAGTGGTGCAACATGACTCACCCCAACTTTGGAAGTCCCAGTGAAGCTCCAAGTAGAAGTCTCCAAGCTGCAAATAGAAAAAAACAACAACAAAAATGCAACTCAGTTATATGTAAAGACACATGGCTGAGAAAGGTGAGATACGTAGCCATGTGATTAAAATGCTACATGATAAACTCTGAGTTGCGAACCATTTAATAAATATTGATAACTGATGATTAAATATCTAGATTGCGGACATGGTAGGATGTAAGCCTTCGACTCCATCCATAATAAATCTTGGCTGTAACTCAATACAGCCTAATTATCCTCTGAGGTATAATGCCGAGATACACTGATTTAATCATCATCGCCACTGTTGGTCTCTATCCATCTTTCAGTAATCACGTCTCGCTGGTGGTGGGACATCATTGGTTCTCCGAGCTTCATAACCTCGGAGACGATGACACAGAAAAAAAAAATCATCTCTGGTATTCCACCCTCATCATCAAGCCGGAAACATACGAGGACTGCTAAGCAACTCCAATCAAAAATTGAAGTTTACATTTAAGCCTGAGAAACGTCAGCCGCTGGATCAAGCCTATATCAGTTGCCCTCTTCAAACACACAGGGTTCTATATGGTTTGCCTCTTTTTCCGTCTTGTATTTACCCATCTGTTCCCTGACATCTGTTACACAGCTGACCTGGAAATCAACAGAAGACTACGCCAACAGTTTGGCTACATCAAAGCAACGCTGCAACTCAACAGGAAGCCTTTAAAAAGCATATGTCAGGCCAGCCTGTGGGTACGTGATGAACACGGGACATCATATGAGGCAGACAACCACAAGCCATTGCGGCTTCGACCAACATGTGTGCGGAGCAGTTTCATGTTCACAGTGTGAGGATTCATTTGGCCTGTTACACTCTCTGATCCTGACAATGAGACAGGAGGAGAGGGGGTTAGAGAAGAGAAGAGGGGAGGAGGTGAGAGGCAAGGACAAGAGAGGAGAGGAGATAAGAGGAGATGAGAGGAGAGAAAGTAAGTGGAGAGGTGGTGATAGGAGAGGTGAAGAGAGGAGGGGAGTGGAGAGGAGAGGAGGTAAGAGGCAAGAAAAGGAGAGGAGTTGAGAGGAAAGGTGAGAAGATAAGGGGAGATGAGGAGAGGAGAGGAGAGGAGAGGAGAGGAGAGGAGAGTATATCAGCTCAGCAGAGAAAGAGATAGAACCAGGAACCAAGGCGAGTAAAGAAGATACAGAGCAGACAGGAGAGTAAAGACGACATACTTCTTTCAGAGCTTTCAGCAGCTTTGGCCTTTTGTCCTCCACGCTCTCCCTGGACTGTTGCTTTAGCTTCCTCAGCAACGCTGTGACTGAAGAGCACAGAGAAACAAGAGGCAGACGTGAGAATGAAGGCATCACTAACAGAGAAGTATTTTGCAATGTGTCAATCACGCTGAAAGAGGAACTGATTGTACTTGGAAAAAAAAGCTGTGTAAAACCGCCACGCAACACCTGCTCAGCAACGATCGTTTTGCGACTGGCTGGGGAGCCGGCGGAGCATTTAAGAGCCAGACATTTTCCTTCAGGAATTGATAGAGCTGCATGAGAGTGAAGCTTGCAGCGCTGCTCCGTAACTGCTGGGTGTGTAAATGTTTGCCAGCAGAGTTCAGCAGAGCAGCTGGAGAGCTGATGAACAATACAGCAAACCGGTTAAGGCAGGCTTTAGTTTCATTTTCATTACAAGAGACTTTCGGTTTACAGTAAAGATGGCGCTCGTGGGGCCACTGCCAGCAGCGTAAGATCAAGCCTATCACACTGCCTGCGGGGATCCAAACATCTGAAGAAGTTCAAAGGGAACGTGCAGAGCCATTTGCTAATGAGCTGCAACTTTGACCTCCGTAACGACATTCCCGCGGGGGACGTTTTCGCCATGACAGTCAAATTACCCAGCAGTCACAGCTCTTGCTAATTGGCTGCAGGAGACTCGGCGATGCTAAAATAAATAAAAACAACATCTGCAAACCTCGGGCAGCATTTATTCAAATGCTCTTTGCTCTTTATGAGGGAATGTGCTCTCTGACGCAACTGTGGTACGCCTAGAGGAAAAATGATGACACGATCATGACAATTTAAAAAAAAAAAAAAAGTTTGGCGCGTGACAACGCAAGACCGCCCGATGATTTAAGGAGAACAGATAATAGGATTTAAACGGTGGACATATGGCATCATCGTTAGCTCAAGATACACAAACATGTTGCTCATATTGTATCCACCATGCGGCACAAAGGAGGCGGAGGGCTTTTGGATTAAACTAGACCAGATGAGAGCAAACACACGCACACGCACTATTGCGTGCGCGCACACACACACAAAGACATAACAACACATGTGCCAAATAGCACACAAAAGTACAGGATGAAGGTGCCTATGTGGCCCGGCTGCCTAATGAGTGTGGACAAGCTCTGGATGGGGGCTCGTCCTGATCCTCGCCGCCTCTCAGCAGGACAAGGAAAGCGCTGCGATCTCGCCATCTGCCCACCGACCACCGAGCCAACGCAGACAGAGAAACCGATACATCGACATTAAACTAAACTCACTCTCTGGCACTAATTCACTCAAACACTGATTAGGACACTTTCCTAGTGTTTAATTAGGTGAGCGATTTCAGCAAGTTTAGCTTCACATGCTAATGAGAGGAGACAAGGTTGCCCGGGAGCTTTCCATCCCCGCTCAATGCAGCTATTTAGCAATCGGCCCTTGCGTCCGACTGGACGACTGGCTGCGGCAGGTCTCAGAGACTCAGAGAAGAGTCAATATTGGCAAAGGTGCGCTGCGGAGTCAAGTCAGCATGGGTGGCTTCAGCGGACAAGCCCCCCTGGATGTAGTTTTGAATATTTAAACTCCAAACAGGGACATTAACGCTCCACATTCAGCAATAGGAGCTAGTAATATGTGATTAAAAATGAGAGGCCGTGTACAAAATGCCTTTACTGGTCAGGGATTTTAGTTCAGCTTCAGCCTGGGTGATCCAGCCTGCATCGATACCGATGTCAAACATTATCCTTTAACACACAGCCAAAGACGTTGGAATATTTTTTGTCACATAAATAGTTTAACTTCACTTTGATATACTACCTACAATTTATAACGAATAATAGAATCATAATTAAAATCTTCCAAATGTCACCTGGATTGCAGATTTTTTTAAATGCACTTTAACAAAAAAGAAGCAAGGCTCACATTGTTTGTCCCCAATGACTAGAAAAAATAAGAACAAATAGACATCTAAACAAAAAAAAAGGTATCCCCACCATATTTACTTATAAAGATTTCCACAGTTTTACATAACTGTAAATAATAAATTACCAAACAGAGACATTAACCAGGACCTTCAAATTAGACTTCAAATTATTAACAAGCTGACAGTCACACAGTCTAAAACTGAACTTCTGCAGCCATCTACAGGTCAAGTCCTTCAGCAGGCAACTAACCAGGCCATTAGCGTGTCTGCGTGTCTGGAAAAATAGCTCCTCTGAAGAATAAACACCAACATGAATGTGGCTGCCTTTAAATGAGCTCATGGAGCTGCCAACACATCTGTGTGAGAGACGGCAGCTGAGGACAGAAATAGCTCTTCCTGAGCAAAATACATGACAAGGTCTATTTCTGAGTCACATTTTCTCATCTTGTTTAGCTGGGAAAAAAAAAAACATGGCTCAATGCAAAGAAATAACAACGCTGAGTCGGAATTCGAGCAGAGGCTGTTTGCATAGAACTGTCTTAAAATCCAGTTCTATGTAATGAAGTGATCTCAACGGCTTCCCTGTTGAACAAACAATAAAAGCTCCTGTGTCAGGCTCCTGCCGAATGCTGACTCAGCTCACACTGAATCACTGCCAGGCGGTAAATGCTACCCTGTTACAGACTTCACATTCATTGAGTAGGTTAAGTAGTCACACAGTTTCCTTGAGCACCTTCTTTGCTCTGATGTCATTGCCGTCGTCAGCAAACATTTCGTAAACTGAGGACGCAGCTATTTTCTGAGACTAAAACGATCTCTTAAGTCAGCACACATAAACAAGTCTGGATCCGCTGCAGTCCAGATGAAGTCTTTCCCAGGACGCTATTCCACACAAGTCTTTGAATCACCCCATGGAGCAAATATGGCGCACAACTAATGGAAAGGTTTTTTTTGTTTTTTTTCTTTTAACACAGGCTCAGCCAATGAGTTTGTGGTTGTGAGTAGCTGCGAATGCAACAGTCAGTGCCATGGTAAAGTGGCATTTAGGAGCTCATTTGCGGCCCTAGTCAATGAAGACACTTGTATCTCCTGCTAAGTTACAGTAAGTGGAGTTCATTAAAGGACGCAATCAATGGCGACACTTAAAGCTGCCTCTCAGTAGGATGGGAAAAAAAACAGAGGGCTAAACCACTTTACTCATAGTTGATGAGGAGACTCATGTTTTCCTTCCACTCTTTGTGGTTGTAGCTGCAGTGCAGAAGACTCAGTGTGATATCACAGCATCTATGTTTGTCCTGTTATCTTCAGCAATAAAAAAAAAAAAAAGCGCTCCAACAATAACATGAGAAGATTATGCGATAGCAGTGATACCAACTATATTAAGAACTTTGAGCTTGAAAAAAAATTAGGCCACAGTCACAGGTCTCCAGTATGGATTATTTGTATGTAAATCTGAAATCACAGTACAGTTCCTAAAATACTTTTCAGAACTATACATGGGGCAAAAAAAATGGGTGAGACAGGGGCTGGAGCATGATTAGCCTATGAGAAGTGAGAAAAACATCTAATGAATTGGCTTTCATCAGAGCACAAAAGCCAGAGGGCCTTGAGGAATGTCGCTATTCTCAGAGGGACAAAGGAGGCGAGCCAGCATCATATGTGGAGGAATGTGCAGAGGCGTTTGTTGACTTGCATCTGTTGTTCAGAACTTTTCACATAGGAAAAAAAAAAATGAAAACTGAAACCCTGTTGAAGGCACATTGTGTCCAGCAAATGAGCCGGCTGAGCAACATCATGCGGAGGAGCTGATGGTGAGGTTTCAAAGCTCTGTCTCAGTTGTTATAGAGCAGTCAGGTCACAGATACTCACTCATCTGTCGGTCTCCGTAACTAATAGCCTCAGCAAGGGGGCTCCATCCCTGAGCATTCTTCACCTTCACCGGTGCATTGTGGGCCAGCAGCAAATGGGCACACTCTGTGAGAGACAAATAGTTTAAACATATTTTGAATCTTGAATGACATTAGTCCTTAATTTTTCACAGATTTAAGAAAAATGACAGACAGGTAAACCAGTCAGTCAATATGGCTGCAGACACCAGGCGTCAGAAACCCTTAACATAACCATTCATTCCCGTGGATTAATAAATACAGCCTCGTCAAAAGACTTTAAATTCATCAGGCCGAGGTAATCAAAGCTGAATTTGCTTTTCATTTTAGACAAAAAAAAAACAAACAGAAAATGCAGAGGAAGATTTAGCAAAAATCATCTTTGTTAAAAACTGAAAATACTAATGGTTGAGTAATAATGGTTGAGGTGTAATAAATTTGCTCTCTCTGATCATCTTTTCTGAGGCTGCACATATACAACAGAGACTGTATCCTGAGTACAAAATGTTAAGGCACAGACAAAAATGACACTACTGCCGATAACATTTACAAGAGGGAGAAGGAAAACCATTGACCTCAAACATCTTAATCTTGTTTACTATAGCCATAGCAATTTAACAACCTGCTGCTTCCTGTCGGCAACCCCCGATGTTGCTCACAAGCAGACACAGCAACCCAAGAAACTAATTTTGACTTCACGCTATACTGGTAAAAGTGTGGTACGTATGACACAAATTCAAGACATGTTCCATAGCATCAAACCAATGATTTACAAACTAATCCTGCTTTTATGAGGGGACAGACTGCGTGTAGGCTTGAAATAACAGCTGACCTATTAACCAAAGAGCCATATGGGACCAACAGTTATACAACCCTTGGCATCCTACATTCGCGTCTATACTGGCATGAACACTGATGGATTATCAGGAGTTAAACGTTCATCTTCAGAAGACATCCCCCGCCATCACGCGGAGTAACCGTAAGAGATGTGCTTGTGCTGCATCAACGGTGGAACAGCCAAAAAGGCGTCATCCTTTTTCTATGATAAGATCAGCAGCAAGTGCAGTATGAAATCCCTCCACTGTCCAGGCAGCCCATCAACAAACTAGAGCCAGCCAATAATGAGGCTTGTTGTTCCGGCTCAATCGTCAGTTTAGTCGTGACATCATTCGTTATAACCCTGGCGTCCGTACAGCTCTGTCAGCACTGGAGCACTGGCAGTCTTGTGCATAGCAAACTGCCCAAATGCAAAGCACTGGGGAACGGAAAAAATAAAAAAGGCTAGCAGGCTGCTGCTAAGTGGAGATGTGGGGCTTTCACTCAGGCTACATTACAGTTGTTTGACCAGCTTTGTCAAAAAGCCTTTAGGCTGACAAAAACTGCCCGGATGCAGCACAACCTGTCTTTTAGCATGAGCCTCTGAGGTAATCCTAGTCATCTGAACAAATTCATACTGGTTATTGCTCTCGTGCTCAGGCCTGTTTCTCAGCTAAACGTCAGTGTGGCTGCTGTTTAAAAACCAGCCTCGAGTGGTGGACTTATAAAGACCAACTGGAGTCTGAAACCTGACAATCGGACAGATGACTGGAACAATTTTTAAAATAGTGCAGTAAACACCCTTAGCTATTCAGAAATACCATTTCATTCCTTTGTGAACATGCAACTATTATTATGATTTATTGATGAGAAAGAGGCCAGGGACTCATACATTCTGTATGACCACACAGAGTAACCGCACAACAAACATGAGCATCTGGTATATACACCCATCAGCCATAACATTAAAACCACTGCATTATTACCAGAAAATATAATGCAAAAGCCCTGCAGTAAACGCTCCCTTCAGGAAGAGTAGAGTTTTATGTTGAATCGTTTTTTAATCTGTTTGAGAGCGGTCTTGACATATTTAAATGACTGTTATTGGGACCATAATTTGTGATGCTGTTGAACTGTAGTGTAGTGTAGTGAATTACACTGAAAGGTGTCCCTAATATTTTGGCATCCTAATGCATATCAGTGGAATGGCCAAAATATCAGAGACCCCTCTCAGTCCAACCCAATACAGTTAAACAGCATCACAAATTATAGTCCCAATAACAATCGTTCAAATATGTCAACACTTCTTTCAAACAGATTCAACAGAAATTCATCATAAAACTCCTTCACTGCAGGGCTGTCGCATGTTCTAAGGAAAACACGCAGTGATTTTAACATTATCGCTGATCGGCGTATGTTCAGACAAACAAAAAGGCTTGTTCGAAGTGGGAACATGGCAAGGATGGTCCAAATGGACAAAGACAAAGTGGGAAGTCATCCGGCGAACGGCTGAGGTTCAGAGACTAGACGAGCCTAAACGCATTTCCTTATCAGATTTCAGCCTGACTGTGCTTGATGCAGTCTGCATGTGAACTACTGAACACTGACCAGAGGCTGACCACTTCCAACACTCCGGCTAGTATGTCCCATATTACGTGCTTTGTTTTAATAAAGACAGGCGATGTCAGCTGCCACAGTCTGAGCCACCAAAGCAGCAAACCTGTGTGTGTGCGAACGCATCGGGTCAATCTGTTGCCGCACTCGGGGCGGGATGGGGCGCGGCGGCTGATATTAAAAGGTTAATGTCACGAAAATACTGCTGGCCATGCAAACGTGCGAGTGCTCGCTGTCTGACATAAGCCTCACGTTCCCGGAGGTCTTTAGCCTACATATCAAATTCAACCATTGTGTAATAGCAGTGGCAACAGCTAGCAGATATACATTACGTAACAATAGAGAGAACAGCCATTCACTGTGTCCCGAGCTGCAAAGCTGCTGGACTCTGTTCTGGCTTTGATGATTCAGGTACAAGCAGTAGACATTCAACATTAATGCAACTGAGGAAAAAAAAAAGGTTTGCTATACCATTTCTGTCTTAGATCTTCAATATCACATTTTTGTGGTGAAATCTAGTTCTATCTAACAGGAGGACACAAATGTGGAGGTAAGTATTCTTATTTCAAGCAGGTTGTGTAAAGGCAACAAGTGTTTCAGTTTTTTTTTTTTAATCATTTTGTGAATAAAATATCAAAGGAACAGTAAAAAAAAAAAAAGAAGCCCATTCTAACTTCCCACACCCCAAGGCAACATATTCATTGTCCAACTACGAAACCTATTTAGTGGCACAGTTTTCAAGTTTAAAATAATATGAATATATATATAGCAAAAGCCTCTCACCATAGAATCTATACTCTCAGAATATTTGATATTTTAGCTTGGAACATGACAATTCAGCAATGCTCACTGTGGAGCTTTGTTGCAATTGTCATTCTCCATTGCTCCATCCCCATATTACCCATCATTTGCCTTCTGCAGGTTGACCATTGCAAACCAGAAAAAAATACCCTCAGAATTGTTTTCCAGAATAGCCAAGAACTGTCTCGGTCTTGCCGCTCCACATCATACAATAGTTACAATGCAATACTGAACTACATTCTAATGTCTAATTTGTGTTTTCATCGCCTTTTTCTTTTAGGAAAGCTGCAAAGAATAATCAACCAAGTGTTGCCTATCCATTTGAACCTTATCGGTAAATAGATCTCGACTCATCAATATTTAGCCCGTAACTCATTAGCCACGCTTAGCTGTCTGATTCCATCCAACGAGCAGGCGTGAAGGTATTGATAAGGGAAGTCTCCCCTGTGGCTGTCTGGGCTGATAGCATGAACAGCAGCGACGGCACAACGATCCCGTTTCAAGTCAAATACAAATCCAACACATGAATGAGGGTGCCAGAGCTTGGTGGGGAAATAAAGTGCTGATCCAACGCCACAATACGTGCAGCGGCTACAGATGGGTACTCGTCAAGAGGCTCTGTGGTTTGTTAGATCCAACACCATCCTCACCCACTCGGATCCAGACCGAGTGCATCAATAAAGAGTCCTTTTTTTTTTTTTTTTTTTTTTGCTCACTTCCTCGGCATTTATCACACACTTAGCGACCAAATCAAACAACAGCTGCAGAATCACAATGTCGCAGTCTCTGAGGCGAAGCCGATAACCCTCAAACATCTCGCACTTCACTTTTGCTGATTTTCACAGATGCATTTCTTGCCCACTGACACATAATGAGGCTGTGATCTCAGGCAACGGCAGTTCCTCCTCTGTGCATTTGATGGACTGTTCTTTTTTTAGTGGCGACCTGATAATGTGCTCTTTCAGAGGAAGTAACCCACCCGGCCCGCCTCCGAACACTCATTCAGTTCTCACGTTTTGTACATGAACCTACTCGAAACTACCTTGCGTTTGGGTCTTTACCTTCACAGCTGCCGAATAAAAGAAAATTTGGTCATTTTTCTGTCAATTTTAGGAACATGACGGGAGGCGACCTTCATGGGCAAAATGGCTTGGTCTTGACAATCCCGTCAGCCCGAAAACTGGCATGAATACAATAGGTACTGTAAGGTACTGCAAGCTTCAAATTCCAGGCAATACATTCAGGCTGCATAGCTGATATGGAGTCAGATACGGACGTTGGGCATATTTATTGAATGGCACAATCCACTGTTGCACAGGGCACATATAAATGCAGCTTTGACTTGTGTGTGCGCAGGTGTTACTGAACCGTTGTTGTGTGACTGTCCCATGACATTTACTTATTTAGCTAATCCCGTTTTCCGGTGTTTCAACAAACCACCTCTGACATCCCCAAAACAAAATGCTACTGTATTAGTGGAAGTGAAGCCACAGAGGTAGATTCATAGAGTATGCACTATGTACAGGGGTGGAAATTATGTGTTGGTGTGCCCCCGCAAAACGATCGGAGAGCTGTCAAAGCTGTTGTGTCTCACACAGTTTTGAGCTCAAATGTTTTCCTCTCATCTACAGTGCCGGTGCGACTGTGAAGCTCCCTCCTGCGTGGCCTCTCTCTCAGTTTGACACATGCTAGCAGGTAACAGCTAACAGACCGCTCCCGTGCATCACTGCCGTTACTGGCCCGGTCAGCAGACCAAACACAAACAAAGCCTCCTGTCCTTTCCATCCTAACAGGCTGGCCACACCCAGACCATGATGTCATGCCTTCAGCCTGTCTGGCTTCAGCATCCCTGGAGGACAGGGCAGCGGCTCAGGCAGGAGATAGGCAACCTCATTACCGCAATCAATTCCACAGTGTCCCCTTCACCACGAGTTTGGCCCTCCTGCTGTCTGAATCACCGATAGGCAGTGGCGGGCCGATGCTCTGGTGACAGACATTCACCTTTGCGGAATGTGAAATCGATGGAGACCTGTTTTACAAAGACAGGCCCTACAACAAATATGGATGGCCAGTGCGCGTAACACTATGCTTGAATTGCTCACCACGAGCCTGGTGGGATACATTTTTCAATAGCATGTTCTGTAGTCTGCTTGTGAAATCAAAGGGGCAGTGAATTAATATTTCATGCACATGCTTTCAGTCCAACCCCTGCAATCCGGCTGGAAATGTAATCATGTAAAAATGTCAAGTAAAGTTTGATCTATCATACCATATTAATCATGTACTCATGTTATTCCACGGTGTGCTACATGAGTAAATACACACATTTTAAAAACTAGCATCATTTTGGGGATTTTCTTTTGCACCACTGATTCAAACTGACTTAAATTACAATGAAAATAAGAAGCAAACCATTTCAGCGCAGCAGGAGAGGCTGACAACTAGAGAGAGCAGACTATGCAAACAGTATGGAAGTCGAAGACGGCGTCTATCCCACAAAATCGCCTTTTACCACATTCACACTATTATTCTTTGAGCCGGTGCCACTACATAAGTCATTACAAGAGCCAGTGAGAGGATCTCACTTCTTGCAGTGTTGTTATCTAATCCCCTACTGATTAAATAGGTTGTAATATTCTCTGTGAATGTAACAGACGGAGAGCATGTCCATAAGGCAAAATATATCCATAAAAATAACCTTTTTGTTCATGCATGAGCATCTCGACAGGCACACAGACTGAAGCAAATAAACACAAAATACGAGACACGCACAGAAATTCGTTCAGAAGGCCCAGGAGACAGACAGCCACGCCAAAATAAACCACTTGGAGGTGTCTTTTGTCGTTCTCACCTTTGTGTCCCATCATGACAGCGAGATGCAGCGGTGTGTTGCCTGGAAAAAAAAAAGACAAAAAAGAAAAACACAATTTATGAGCAGCAAATGCTGACCACCATATCAAATGAGAGCCTGCGACGAGCACTGTTCCCTTTGACCTGTCGCACTTGGCGGTACAACATGTTCAAATTACGAGGTGTAATCCACTAAACTCCAAATTATATGGCAAGCAGATTCCTATTCTGTGTTCTCCTAGCATGACAGGCAATATAACAGGCCATTAACCTACTGCACCCCCCGAAATAAACTGCATTTAACAAGCAGCAACATGGCTTATAAACAGATACGAGGTAAACAGGATTGCACACTACGCAACCAGGGAGAACAACATGTAGGTCAGGTAGGGAAAAGTGCAGGTCCAGGATGTTAAATGTGCCTCATAAGCATTGGAGAATCCCTCAAGAGGAAGCCAAACTGCCTGATCAGCTCTCTCAAGCTCTAGTTTTTGTTGTTTAGGTTTTTTTTTTTTTTTTTTTTTTTCCAATGGAGGAATGGGCAAGGATCCAGAGGAAAGAGGGCCCTGGTGGCATGGATGAAAAGACAAGCAGTTGATCTAATAGTCCCCCTGGATGTCATGATAAAGATACTGTAGGGAATTGGCACAACAGTAGCAGACAAATACCCCTGTAGTTTACAGGCCTGAGGACACAAACACAATGTTAAGGAGCCGATATAGAGCTGACCCGGCTCTCCAATGAGAGCCGTCAAGGCTGATAAAACCTCTGAAAAATACGGGCTTAAGTTCCACCATGGCGAGCAAGCGTCCTGGCTGACCTGTTAACACACCTTGTCTGAGCTTTGATTCGAGGACAGGACACATTCCAGCACAGACACTCACAAGCACAGGCACAGGCAATCTTTTGTTTCAGCACCTGAACCGGAACAAAACAAGCTTGTTGTTTTGTGGGAACGGGAAAGGGGTTCTTTGGAAGTGTGTGGCGTTATCTGAGCAGACTTTGCCCCCGCGGGATAGGTGGCATCCATCTGGGACTTCCAAAGTTTTCCAAGATGGGTCCCTCAGTACATCAACCAGTGGATGATAACAAGCACAGACCTGAGCAGGTGATGGATCCTGGTGCTGATTCATTAGCAATCACACAAATTTGATTCCTTTGGTTATGGGGGAACTGGCTATGGTAACAATGTATGGAGGTGTGTTTGCGACTCAGGTCTCCAGGTCCAGGCCTCGCTTCCAGAAGCAGCCTCGCCTGCCTCCGAATGCTGCCGGAGCCTGACGGCCTATCAGCTAAAAAAAAAAGAAGAAAAAAAAAACAAAAAAAACAAAAACTAAAGCTTCCCTGGACCTTGAAGCTGGGGGATCATGACGGGCTTCGCGATCCTCCCTTCGGGGTTTACCGTGATAGGCGGCTGCGCGACTCACCGTGGACGTCTTTCTGGGCGATGTTTTGCGTCCGTATGAGCGAGGACAGGCGTCGCACATCGCCTTTAAACACGCATTCGTGCACCGGGAAGTCCTGCCCGGTTCGGATGATGGGGTTCTTGTTGTTGTCATCGATGACATCGGGGGTTGACAGCGTGTTGGTGTTCGCATTGATCTGCGATTGCTGCTGCTGCTGCTGCTGCTGCTGCTGCTGCTGCGCGGATGCCGACTTGAGCAACTTGTGATTGCTGAAGATTTTGCTCGCTCTGCTCTTGGTGTTGGACTTGGCGGCGGTGAACGTCCCGGTCGCAGCCTCTTCGTCCGGCTCCAGTAAATCCTCGTCCTTGCTCGGCCTTTGGTCCTTCCGCAGGGAGCGGATCTTCTCTCCGGTCATTTTCTACACAGTTGACGTTACCGGAGCCGAGGGTGTCGTCGCTGACGATGACCCTCCGGGCGAACCGATGCGATCCGCCGGCTGGAAGTCCTCACGCAAATACTGACAACTGTACCACATGAAAAAACACTTAATCTTCCAATGGGCGGACAAAAACGACACCTAACTCGACGTGGAACCACCAAAAGCTGCTTAGCGGGCGTTTATGATGAAAAACTAATTGCTCACTTTCCTCCTATCGCCTAAAAGTGTCGCTGGTTGCTGCTCAACATGAGCGGCTCCCGTTGACAAGCAGGTTCAGCCGTTCAGCGGATGTCTTCCGCCTCGTGGTATCGCGAGAGTTCGTGGGAGGTTACTGGCGGTCATGACTATTCGCGGTAATACACTGCTGGCACCCTTCTTAACCTCAAACTCTTAAGACTTTCTTGCACCTGATCATTTATTTATTTATTTAATGCTCTTTATGGTTTTGCTAATATGTCACAAAGGGGGCTTTCTACGATTTCCCAATCAATTCAAATCAAATCAATTTTATTTGTACAGCCCAGACTCACAAATCACATTTATTATGTGCACAGTGAGCAAGATCCTACGTCATGAGACCCCGAGTCAGGTAAAAACCCTTTTAACGGTGAAAAAAAAAAAATGAAGAAACCCCAGGGAGAGCCACAGAGGAGGATAAGTCCGCCGGGATGAACGGATATTCAACAGATGTTGCATTTATAGAAATCAAAGAATTAGCAGATAATAGGCTTACTGATAAATAAGGATTATTCATGATAGGAATGAATCAAAGATGATAGCTGAGTAGCTTGAGGGTTCCACCACACAGCACCTTTACCACACGACTTCCTCTCCACTGAAAAAGAGGAAATCACTAATTTACACATTTATCACTACGCATATACGGAATGTGACACATTGTTGAGTAATGATGCACAGGGATGGTCTGAAGGGGAGCCGGTTAAGATTCAACATGTCTATCAGGCCAAGACTGGAGCGAGAAGTTACTCTGCAGCTGATGCTCTTAGACGCCATATAGCTTGAAGGAAACAGAAGCAGAAGACACTAGAGGTTATAAAGATGCAGCAATGATCAACAAACCAGTAATGATGACAATAATCATAATTAGATGATGATGATGAGTATGTACTTGTAGATGGGTCAATCCAAGATGACTTGGTGAAAGTGAGAGGAGAGAAAAGAGAAGAAAAAGTTAGTAACATAGTATAATATGAATGCATACAGATGGAGAGCAGAGAAATATGACCAATATATTTAATCTAAAAAAATGGACCCAACAACACAGTTGGAAGTTAAACTAGTTCCAACAACATTTCAGCGTTAAAATGTTGCTTACACGTGAATGGAAACTATAATGATAAAACCATATGATGTAATGTTGGACCTTTTAAGTTGGTGTTTTAGGAAAGCTACTTTTATTTTTCATTTGATTTGGCAGTGTAATTTCCTCAAAATATTGAATGTAAACATAGTTATGAAGATAATGCATTACTGAGGTTGTTTATATCATGATACATTAAAGCTATTGAAGAAATTCCTGTGTCAGCAATACATTACTGTTGTAGTTTTAATTAAAAAATGTATACAATGTGTAATTTCAAGAGGTACTCAGATCTGCCTCTGAAGTAAAAGCAGCAGCAGTGTCACAAAGTGCATACAAGCTGCAGTAATACTATTAATCAATACACAGAAATAACATTGTTTCAATTTATAATTATCCTTTTTTCCGTTTTATACTTTGCTTTACTTTGCTATGCTCTTTTAACCTTTTTCATTTGTGTTTATTATTATTGTCTTTTTGCTGTTTTTTCCCCCCCAAATCCACTTATTTTTGTGTGCTTTATTTAATTCGTGTGACATTGTCCTTTTACTCTTTCTATTCTTTTCAACAATATATTCGGATTTGTCTGATCATCTTTATTTATTTACATTGACATCATCCACTTTGCACCTCCGATCCTTTGTTCTCTTCCTTTAACTTCATCTTAACTGTGTCTTTACTGGGTCTCATTATGCTTGCTTTGCTTTGCCAGTCAAAGCACTCTGTAATCTTGTGCTTTCAAAGGTGCCATATAAATGAGGTTATAATATTTTTCGTTATTGTTTAAGTCTATCAATTCATCTTGGAGTAATCAAACCAGTGAAGTATCACTGTGTGGCAAGGGTCATGCGGTAGGTAATGTGAGTCACTATCGCCCCCTATGGCGCACTTATGGAATCACACTCTTTTTCACATTCCTCTTCCAGTAAATGGAAGAGGGAAGTGAAGGCCTGAGACTATCAGTTACAACAAGCGATATTTGCGTGTGACCTCCGGTGTACGTTAGGTTTCCAGACAAGTTTGGTTTTTACCTCCGTCCTCTCAGTTTCTACGGAATCTCGCCTAAATTAGGCCCAGGGTTGTAAATGCGGCCCGTCGTGCAGTACATTTATAGAGGGGAGACAAAAGGTCATAAAGCAGCGCGCTCGGCCCATGATTCAAGTAACAGGAAACGTTACATCAGCGCCGCGCACGGACAACATCACGAACACGCGACGTTCACGGTCACGTGGCAGGGACGCCCCCGACCACCCGCCAATCAGAGGCCTCCCGTCAGTGTTGATGATCGCCGATTGGCCGGCAGAGACAACCGGAGCGCTCGGCTCACTTAAATGGCTTTCCGCCTCACCATGCTGAGTTAATGCACACCGGCCCCGGCCTCTGTTTGTTTCGCAGTTCAGGGAAGCGAAAAAAAATCATGGAGCAAAACCATATTCAAGGCGGCGAGGGCGACGTGTTCGCCGGCTTCCGCACGGCGTTTAAGTCGTTCGCCACAGAGGCGATACACGTCGGCCAGGAGCCGGAGCAGTGGACGTCGATGGCGGTAGTGCCTCCGATTTCCCTGTCTACCACATTCAAGCAGCACGGACCGGGGAACCACGCCGTGAGTAGTCTCGGTTGCTTAAGGCGAGGTTGGGGCGAGGGAGCGCGGCCGAGCCGCGGAGCTGGCTGGCAAGCGACGCCCACTGCTATCACTGCCATTATCGTGTATTATGTTCTATTTATAGACGACACGCTAGGAATGCAAATGACGAGTCGACCTTATTCATGTCCCCATAGCTTTCCCGATATGCGTTTTAATCGAACACCGCCAGTGTTTTGATTTCCGGACACATACAAAGAGCTGAATTAGATAAATACATAATGGAAAGATGAACGACATTCATGACAGTCACTCTGTTCTAAAAGATAGTGTCTAATAGGATTGCAAGTCCAGTATAAGCTTCCTGTTACCTTACACGGGACTAACATTGCATGGAGGCGATTATGGGACATATACAACCAGCTTTGTACAGGTATGGTAAGTGTAGTAATTGTAGTATGTGTGTATTATGCGGTTTGAGCTCTTCTGAGGATCTGAAGTGGGTGAGGGCCGCCTTCCTCCATGCGGTGTCTGAGAGGAGGCCCATTGTCTGAGACTTTGTAAAGACCAGGCCCAGACTAAAACCCGGCTTTTTAAGACCAGAACCCCAGCTGCTCCCCCTCATTATCATATCTCTTCGCTGTTGGCTGTATGCTGGAAAGGATTTGTTCCTGTCAATGATTGTACCGCGCTGCACTGTCGGCCATATCATGTCATGAACTGGATGACAGTCAGTGTTGCAATGATACTGGCAGACACGGTGCACGTAAGAACGTCTGAGATGAAGGTTTTTGACCTTTGCTCACTTATTTACCAAGGGTAGGCAGACATTAACAGACATCCGCAATTCGTAAATGTGTCGATTAAGCCAAGTGAGTAAAGAATTGTAGTCCTGGATAATGTTAGTGCAAGAGTAGAAACATCCAAGGTATGTGACAAAGCATATGTGGGAGGCATCAATGAAAGGAAACGACATACAAGACTAAGTATATATATCTGTTTCTGAGATGAATTCACCTTGAGGTACATGTATGATATTGACAGCTGAAACTACACTGTAGATTGACTCACCAAATTAAAACAAATGCCACCCCTGCTGATCTACTGACCCTTGACCTTGTTTTGTAGACTCTGGCATGCTTGGCCCCACAATATTCAGATTGAGCTCACAATGCCCCCGTTTGACAATGAGCAGACCTTTTATACAAGGCCTCAGTTACCTCATGTTATCTATATTACCTCATTTTACACACGTAACCTCGTGCTGAATAGCAGGCCGCAGCGGCAGTTTTCATTCAAATGAAAACTATGCAAACTAGGGTAAGCCTACTCAACTATATTTACAGGTGGTCTTGTTCCCAGGAGGAGAACTGCAAAGCTTTGGTTCAAGGCCATTCCAGCTCCTCTTATTTGTTGCAAACATCAGCTTGCAAAATTTTTTTTTTTTCACAAGCGTTTGTCTCCTCTTCTCAGAGTTGCACAGCTTTCTTTTTAATCATTAAGTCTTAAGACAATGAATAATGCCAGCCTTCTTGCGTAATAATAATTTTTTGCCAGACTCATTCAGGTTTTAAAGGTGACAAACAAAGTCTCGCCCTGTGGGGCTGGGGAAGCATGAAAGTTCGTGGTATTCAATTGCTTTTTGATTACTTGCTTGCATGCTCAGGTTAACTGCAGTACACTGTGATATGCATGTCTATTTTGGCCTCAGAAAAGCCATAATAACGTTTCTTTTTATTATTTAGGGGTTCGAATACAGCCGAAGCGGAAACCCTACGAGAAACTGTCTTGAGAAGGCGGTGGCAGCTCTGGATGGAGCTAAGTATTGTAAGTGAGGCCGCTTGTTAACCATGGCTTTCCCCACAAATATTTTAGTTGATACTTGAGCCTTTGAAATTGATAAGATGTATGCAGCCTGGAGTGAAGCATTTTAACTAGCCAATCAAACTTCCCAGTATTTGTCATGATGCAACAAATGTTTCAAAGTAAATGTTTATGGTACAATGTAACACCAGAATAACACCAGCAGCATTTACAGTGGGTCCATATAAGCCGTAGTTTTTGGTGTATCCCCGAATGCATTGCTAATGCTACTGTTAGCCACTGCTAGCAGCCACACCTAACCCTAACCACCATGTATGTTGCATGTATGTTCATGACCATTTTTTTGTTTTTGTTTCTATTTGCTTTCACCATGCAGGCTTTGCTCTGGCATCGGGGCTGGCAGCAACGGTGACCATCACTCACATGCTGAAGGCAGGAGATGGAATCGTCTGCATGGATGACGTCTACGGAGGTGAGTTGCCCCTCTGCGAGAAGTTTTGGATGCCACAGGGCGTCGGCCATCTGGGGAGGACGGAGAGCAAATTGCTCGCCTGTGCAAAACGGTTGCTGTCGAAGTAAGGGAGCACAGTCTGTAGTCGGTGGTGTTTTGTTTTGTTTTTTTTTGAAAACGGTGACAGTCTCACTCTGAATTGCAAGGCACAAACCGCTACTTCCGGAGAATAGCTGCTGAAGTTGGCCTGGACGTGAGTTTCGTTGACTGCACCAAACCGGAGCTCCTTAAATCTGCTCTGAAGGACAACACCAAAGTAAGTCGAAGAAATTTGCTCTCTGTAATTACTTTGTGTTTTGGTTGAGGACACGGTATATCTGGGAGTCTGCGGGAGATATCTTCAGGTGTGGCACAGACGTTAGAATATGTCGGACAAAGGTCAAAGTAGCTGTGAGCTAGCAAGGCAGCTCCTTTGGCCGTAACTCAAGAACTGAAACGCAGACTTTGACGTGAATGTCTGCCAGGTTGGATTTTAAATCCAGAGGATTAAAGAAAGGTGAGCTTCCCTGTTAAATATTGTTCTTCAGGTTCTTCCAGTTATTTTGTTGCTTCAGTAGCTGATGGCTGTAACTTGACCAGCTGATGGCGGCATACAGTACATCCGTGATCTAGTTCATGTCCAAACAAAAAAAGTTGATAATTGTAGTTTGCTGCTTGTACCACCCCTGATCTTTTTTATTTCGTCTTGTAATTAAGTGAAAATATAGAGACACTTGTCTAGACTGGATTTCACTAGAATTGTGCATGACTGGTACTTTTCTATTTGTGCTGCTCAAACAGGAGATAGTCACTTCAGGCCAGTTTTATTTAAATAGCCCCAAATTCCAACAAACGTTATCTCATGACACTTTACCAGAAGAGCAGGTTGAGAAGGTACTCTTGAATTTACAGAGACCCAACAATTCCCCTGTGAGCAAGCACTTGGCGACGGTGGCAAGGAAAAACTCCCCTTTAACGGGTAGAAACCTTGAACAGAGCCTGGCTCGAGGCTGGCGGCCATCTGCCTTGACCGTTTGGGTTGATAGAGAGAGAAGGAGTTAGAGAGAA
>CAAKHG010049946.1:21205-36154 GCA_901007715.1 Dactylopterus volitans | reverse complement strand
TCTTGTGAATCAGGATAAGTTGATTTGCTTTTAGTGTTCAAGTGTCAAAGGTCAAGGCAGATGTGACATCCCATCTGCTCCAGTCTCAATAACACAATATTTTCTGGAACCTTTTTTTTTTTTGTGTAAATTTGGCACTTTCAGATGAAATGTTGATATTTTTTAATATTTAATATCCATTTTTCTTTATTTATACTTAATATATTGGATTAAATTCCCCAAAGCCCTCACCACATATTCTGGGGCAGAACTGGATGAAAACTGCGATCTGACTGGTTGACAGAGGCCTGTGTCTGCAGGGTGGTGACTCTAGTTGTTGTTGACAGTCCTTGAAAATAGCTTGAACTTGATCGTAAGAAGCTGCACACACGCGGTAGATAAGCAGACCGCGTCTGCGTGAACATGCGTCCTCCCTGTGCCGACCACCGCGTCCTCACAGCAGAGCCGCGTTTTTTAGATGGGAGGCTTTGATACAGGCAGGAATGTGCAGGCAGCATACAAACGTTCGATGTATCGCTGCACGCACGGGCAGAAATGGGACAACAATAGTTAAGACGAGTAATCAAACCAGCCTAAAGTAATCACATTAAAGAAGGCTGCCCGTACATTTCTCACTGCGCCCGCTGCTACATCAGGTCA
Source organism: Dactylopterus volitans (assembly GCA_901007715.1). Classification (NCBI taxonomy): domain Eukaryota; kingdom Metazoa; phylum Chordata; class Actinopteri; order Syngnathiformes; family Dactylopteridae; genus Dactylopterus; species Dactylopterus volitans. The sequence continues at coordinate 35,515 of CAAKHG010049946.1, read as the reverse complement.
CGAGTGCCGACTGATTGATTTGATTTAGTCATCTCGTGAACTCCGCCGTGATGCTGCTGCTGCTGCTGCTGCTGCTGAAGCTGCTGCTGCTGCTGCTGCTGCTGCTGCTGCTGATGTGTTGCTCTAATTAACCTGAGACATCAAATTAGCTGGAAATGAGTGAAAAGCCAAGAAAACGGAAGTGTTCCATGTGAGAGAAGGAGGCGCATATACGCGCCGCTCAGTGGAATGATGCAAGGTAGACGTCGCATTGCAGTGGACAGAAATCAGTTTGACGAGGACTTTTTTGCAAAAATTTTGCAGCCCCTGAGCGTCTTGTTGTAAATTAATTTGTTGCCCTCTCTCCACCTCACCCTGCATAACAATGAAGATGCCTGTGAATAAACAAGCTGTGTTGAATATAATTGTTGTAAGGCCATTTCAGCCATCCAATCGTCAGATGGCCATGAGAGCACTGCGAAGTGTTTATCATTCACTCGGCATATTGTGATGTTTTGGACAGCAAATTTGACCTTTAAATAGTTTGTCCTTTGACTTTGAAAATGTCCAGTAACCTACAGCCTGCCACTGCAATCAGAAGGTATTTATCATGTTCTTATCAAAATAATTTAAAAGGTGAACTAAGTTGTGCTAGCAGCTGTTGTAGAAATGCAGTGACTCGTTGTTGCCAGGAGGAAATCTTCACACTATCACCAGGTGAAGATTTCTGGAGAGATATTGCTAGTTATGAATGTAACTCAGCTTCTCTGGGTTTAAGAGCAGCTCTCTGCTACTGCTACTGCCACTGCTCCTTCAGCACAAACATCAGTTTACAATTGCAGTGAGAAGATCTCCACAGAGATCGGAGTTGAGCTGCAGCTCCTTTGCAGCTCCTTAAAGTTGCATAGATTCACTGTTGCCTCCTGAGGAAGAGAGTGGTAGGACAAGAGGAGACGGACCAGAAATAGTCTGCTCAGGTTCTTACAAAATCTGCTTTAATAGGGGAGCTGAAATTGAAATGTTAATTACAGGCAGTGCAGAGAAAAACCCAATAGATGGTGCTCAACTCATAGGATTGTAAAATTCTCTAGTTTCAGATGTAGTTGTGGTCTGATGTGGAGGAAAGGTTGGGGGATGAGCAGGAATCCTCTGGGGGCAATAAATATCCAGCTCTTGAAAGTTGGAGGGTCCTGTCATCATAATAAAGCACAAAAACATAAAAGCAAGATATGGTTCAAAGTATTAAATGTGCTGAATACACAGTGTTTCACAGCAGGATGTGTGTCACTGTCCTGTCGAGTGGAGTCTTTTTTATTTCTATTGCCCAGAATCAAAATTCACATTGCCTCAATGGGTGTTACAATCCAAGGACACACTCTCTGTCCTCAGCCCCTTAATTCAAGTGAGGAAACACACACAGAAAAAAAAACCCTTTTAACAAAGAAAATAATGGAGAAGAATCCTCAGGTGGAGATCCCAGAGCAGGATTCCTCCTCCAGGACCGACAGACGAGCATCAGATGTGGCATGTACAGAGATCAAAGTCAGGGATGAACAGAAAACAATGGCAGAATTGCTGATAAAAATCACACGTGATCGGGGTCACTGTCTAAGTAACCTGTAGACCCGTGATGGCCGCCACCATACCACCTGGAAAAGGACACGGGGGGGGCGCACATGTGTGGAATGTGAAACATAGATGAGTGATGATCCATGAGAAAGGTCTGAAGGAGAACCAGTCAAGATCCAACATCAAAATGAGGCAGGTCTGGAGGGAGAAGTTCATCTGCAGGTAACGGGAACAGGAGCAGAAGACCACAGGGGTTCCAGATGATGACAGAGGAACGCAGCCGTGACTGACAGAGGACGCGAGAAGTTAGATTCTTGTCAGCAGGACAAATCTGCCTAGAAGAACCCGGCATATCCGTCCTGGCTGTGGCACCACAGTCAATCAAGAGATTTGCGGCCTCCATGTTGTGGACATGAATACAAGTTGCGTGAATCTACATTTGTGTGGTGTCGGACTGCCTGAGCTGTGAGCGGAATCTTAACTGCAGCTTTGCACCTCCGATTAGCTCGATAGAGGAGTCAGTGATGCAGGATTCCCCCAGTGGCCTCCTCCAAAAGGTTACTTGCAGTCCATTGAAGCATTTTGATGAGTAGTTCATCATAATACCTGCAAGGCTTTCAAGATATCAATTATATAAATGAGGCTGAAATAGATTTAATGCCTTGTTCCAACACATTCTCATCGCCAACCCATCAAATCCCCACACTTGCTCAGTCAATTATAATAATGTTTTGTGATGTGTCAGTGCAGCGGTTGAGGTTTGGTTCGGCTCAAGTACAACGGCAGCTCACCCTCGGAATTCCTGCACTTTCAGTCCCTCCTGCAATGTCCTTCATTGACCTTGTCGCTATAGAAACCATCTGAAATTAACAGCAAACCAAACCGTGTCCAAAACTGACAAATTTTCAAACAAATGTCTCAGAATAAAGTTTTTTTTTACATTTTTTTTTATCGTAGACGTCAAGGGTCAACGGCAGTGTGGCAGTGTGTCCTAAAGGTTTATCAATAGTTTCAAAACGCAGTTGCAAAATCAATTCAGTGGCTTGAAGTTATGTTTCAGTGCTTCAAATGTAGCGAAAGAAGAGAATTATTTTTATTTTTGCACAGAACGGTCCCTCTCATTGTGTTTTGAGTCGGGCTGAGACTCCTTTTGAAGTGTTTCTTCTTCTTTTGTGTTCTCTGTCGCTGGGGCTTCTGCTCTGGTGGAACTGCACGTCTCAGCATATTTACGGGTTTTTAATTGTGTAAAGAAATGGCTTCAGTTCACTCAAGAACAGTCGCCTTTCATTAACTCTTTTGTTGCTATTTGACAATGTCATACTGTCTTCTATTTGTAATTTTATCTTCTCCTGCTCTTATTTTTATCTTTTCAGTGTCGTCGTTTTGTGTTTCCTCTCCTGTAATTTTCTTTACTTCGCTGAACGTGACGCATTTAATAAGTCTTGTTTCTGCAAATTGCATCTTTTTTACACTGATTACATGGAAATCCCCTTCATCTATGCTCGTGTAGTGCTATTTTGATAATGATCCAGCTGGCAAAGTTCTCCAGGAGATAGAACATGACAAATATGGAAATCACACGCTCAGGTTAATACTGTTTTTACATTTCCACTCATTTAAGCTGTCGACGCTAAATTATTTAAATACAAGTTTTCTTATTTCACCTGCCAAAGTGCCTTTGAGATTTTACTAACATTACTCAACTGTAATGTTACATTATTCATGAGATGAAGAGGTGAAGACTATCATGAATATGTATCTCTGTGGAAACTGGTTAGTGTGCCTTTTTTTTGTTTGTTTGTTTGTTTGCCTGTGTGTGTGTGTGTGTGTGTGTTGGGGGGGGGGTATACACCGCAGTCTGGCAGAAAAACGCCTGATATGCAAAAAAGTCCACCTGGGTCCAAAGAGGGCACAGGGGGAGACGCCTCAGGGCAAACACAGGTGGAGCAGTTGCAGCTGAGTGGCCCTGATGTGCTGGACATCAGAGCGCTGGAGGATCCCGTGTTATTCTCTCTTTAATACAGCAAAGCAAAATTGTGTCACATTTCTCTAATAATTAGCTCACCTTTGTACATGAACCCAAAGGGGTAATTTATCTGTGGCAAATCAACAGGGGGCAACACAAAAAACCATCATGTGTCGTGTATTTGTGGTTGATGATGGTGCTCAAAGCAGATCTGATCCGGTATTTTCTTAAGCCTGCAAGTGCAGTATGTCGACACTTCTGTGTATTGTTCATTGCAGCTGTCAGGCAGTGAGAGGCTGATCAGCTCAAACGGAAACAACAGAGTCACTGCAAATGTGTTTTTGGGCATCACCATTCGCCATCGCTTTGTCGTCAAAGCTTTACTACTGAACACAGCTCTGGGGAAAGGGTTAGGGTTAGGGTACGAATGTCCACGTGTCGGTTTATTTGTAGCTGAATCTTCCAGCTTTGGCGTAGATTTAAACAATTAGCCTGTAAGAGTTGGGTATTAAATGAACTTTTGGCCTGTGAAGGTCTGTGAAAGTTAAAGGATTCTACATCCAAATGGCTTTTTAAGGGTGAAATTTGGTGCCCCCCCCTGCCCACCCCCACCATTCCTCCATCCAAAAGATTGAGCGCACAGCTGACTGGAGTTCTGAAAAAAACACGGGGGTAATTGTCTGGATCTAAGTTCCATGAGGTTCCATGGGCATTGTCTCAGACAGAAGAATAAAGCAGAGCAATCAATAACGGGCTGAGCATCATTATTTCAATAGAATTACAAGACTTGCTTACAAAGCTCGGCCTGGATGGATGTTGGCTTCTGTATTAGGAGGGAGGCACACACTTTGTGCTTTGTGTTTTTTACAGCACATCAAAGTACAGTTTAGTTTTCAGTGCACTCTGGAAGGACGTGTAGTTTACGGCTGGCGGAATTGCTGTCTTCACTGAGATGGATTTTACAATCGCGCTTACTTGTTGTGTGGGGTTCTTACCTCGCTGTCCTTGGTGTCACTCATCCCGGTGTGTCGCTTCAATCACAGGTGTCCTCTGCCGCTCGCTCTCTTCCTCGTCCTCCTCGCTGGAATCTCGGCATGGGCCAGTCGCTCGGCCTCGCCCGCTGCCACGGCAACGTCCTCCAGCCAGGCAGCGACGGGAGCGCGCCTCTCCAAGTCTGCGGACTGTCCCCTCGCCAGTCCTGCACTCCTTTCCTGGCAGCACTGCACTTAACACAGCCGGTGCGTGTTCTCGTGATGATGGGAATGGGAATGGGAAAATATGGTCCAGTGGGGATTACTAAAGTAGGTCAACCCTCTTTGGTCATTTCCCTCCCAGGTCTTCGGAGCCGAACCCCTTCAGCTAACAGCTCCGTGCACGAGGACTCAGAGGTGCGCCTGGGAGAGAGGGTGCTGGTGGTGGGCCAGAGAACTGGTGTCGTCCAGTTCTGTGGAAAGACCAGCTTTGCTCCAGGTCGGCCGTTAAGATTTATGTTTTCACCTTTCAGCGTTTAACAGTTGAAATCACACAAATGTACAGTTCATTATACACGAGGCAGCTGTGTAATAAAGCTTAGAGAAGTGGGCTTGGTACCTAAAGGTCGCTGGTTCGATCTCCTGTGCTGGCAGGAAAAAAACCAATTGTGGTGTGTGTTCAAATCCAGACAAGCCATTTCCCCTTTCTTGATCTATGATGGCGTCTCAGATATGTTATTCAGCTTAATTCTCTCCAAACATACGCTCACCGGACACCGGCTCAACAGCTGTTTGATGCTAACATCTAAGTAGCCAATCACATGGCAGCAACTCAGTACAGTTCGGCGTGTAGACACGGTCGAGAGGATCTGACTTTCAAACCGAGCATCACAATTGGTAATTAAGATGATTTAAGTGACTTTGAACATGGTTTGGCTGCATGTACCAGAGGTGCTGGTCTGAGTAGTTCAGCGGCTGCTGATCCACTGAGGTTTTCACCTACAACCATCTCGAGGTATTTCAAGGAAAATGAGTCAGGTCAACTGGAATTAGCTATTTGTCTGAAAGACATTTCATCCCTGATGCAAGTGGGCTTCATTAGTTCATGCTGTTCTCAAGACTGGAGCTGGCTCGTGTCAAGGTTTTCCAGAGGATGGTCTCAAAAAGAGAGGATATCCAGTGATGGTTAGTTCCAGTGCCTTTTTGATGTCAGAGGTCAGAGGAGAATGTCCAGACTGGTTCCAGCTGATTGAAAGACAACAGCAACATGTGGAACCTTGTAGCAGATGGGCTACAGCAGCAGAAGACCCTGTTATGAGTACGTGCCTTGCTAGCAAAAGAAGTCGCCAGTCAGTGTTTGTCCTCTTTAAACTGAGTGATAAGCTATAAATAATAGTTAAACTGGAAAACGCTCTTTGACATCGAACTTGGATGAAATGTCCTACAATTCTACTATTCATTTATTTCGTACGTCTGAGAGCTCAACACTACGAGCAAGGATCTGGACTACATCTAGTCAGGAGCGAACAAAGCAAGTAAGTGCCCTGAAGCACAGTTCGAGTCTGATTAGGAAGTAGGTGCCCAAGGTAGTGCGGGAGAGTGTAAAAGATGGGAGTTGTTTTTTGTTTTGTTTTTTTGGTGTTTTTTTAATTGCATAGGTGTTTGGTAACGAGCTGGGTTTGAGCCTCTTCTTAAAGACAGAGGGATTCAGCATTCCGGACAGTTTGGAGACTTGTTTCACCAGCGTGCAGCCACACAAGAGAAAGGGTTAGCCAGGGATCCAGAGCCTCGTTGTGGAGGCTGTCACTCGCCTTTCATTTGCCAAGCGTGGACGGCCGGATTGATTGTAGACCTGAATTATGCAGTTCAGGCAAGATGGGAATTTTTTTGGTTGCAGTTTTGTAGGCGAGAGTCGGGGTTTTGGATTGGATGCGGGTAGCAGCTGGAAGCCATTGGAACGATCGGAACAGCAGTGTTTTGCTGTTTTGGATTGGTTGAACACCAGAAGCGCCACCGCCTTCTAGATCATCTGCAGGGGTTTGAGCGTGGATGCAGGGAGACCTGCCAGTAAAGATCTGCAGTAGTCAGTCACGAGCCTATATCAGGAGTTGCGCTGCATGTTCGGACAGGAAGGGTCTGATCTTCCTGATGTTGCACAGGGCCAATCGCCATGGCAGAGCGAGCAAGGCCACGTCAGCCTTGGAGATTAGATGGTCGTCAATCATGAGACCCAAGTTTCTGGCAGACTTGGTAGGCATGAGTTGGGTTTATTCAAGTTGAGTGTTGATTTCTTGTTGTATCGAGGGGCTGGCTGGGATGAGAAGGAGCTCAGCCTTGTAGAGGCGCGTCGAGATGTCGGCAAGGCATGAAGAGATCCGGGCATAGACTGCGTGCTCGTCAGGAGGGACCCGCAGAAAGAGCTGGGTGTCGCCAGCATGGCAACGGTACGAGTGAAACACAGAGAAGAGGAGAGAACCAAGCACTGACTGTGGAGGGACCCCTGTGGGTAAGCTGTGGGGTCCAGATGTTTCTCCTCTCCAAGACACCGTGAAAAATCTCCCTGAGAAGTCGACCATGAACCAGCGGAGGGTGGATCCTGAGATGCCACGCTCAGGAAGTGTGGAGAGGAGAGTTTGGTGGTGTGTCTGTGTCAAAGGCGGCCGATCGATCTAACAGCAGGAAAAGTGAAGAGTGACCAGCGGCTCTGGCCGAGTGCAGTGATTCGTTCACCAATACAGGCGCCACTTCTGTTTCAAACCAGACTCCTTAGTCTAATAGAGTCGCTGTGCTTACAGAATGCTTCTACTTTTGACTTTATCAATAATTTGGCATCGTCACACATGCAGTTTGAACCTTTTGAGCCTGATTGACTCGTTGCACACTGTTCTGCAGGAAATGTGCTTAATGGTAGACGGAGCTCTCAGTGAAAACAATTGTGACTCAAAGAGATCCAAACTAGAGGCACTCCACAAAAGTTCAAGCACTAAATGTTAGGTAAATGGCGCCCCTTTTAGTTCTGGATAAAAACTAAACTAAAAATTTCAAGGGCCATTTGAAGTATACATGATACACTTTTAATACCCATTCATGTCTGTCCTTCTGAGTTTTTCAGCTTTCTCGAGTTGTATCCAAAGGGATGACGTGAGGAAACGATCAGGATCAAGGAAACGCACATCGTTCTGTACCCAGCGGTTTTATATTTTTATTGAATGTAAATGCAGTGGTGCCATTGTACACCAGAGTAGTGAGAAAGCTTTACTGTGAATTAAGCAGTTCTCTAGTTCTGCATTGTCTACTCAGCCACCACTCAAGGCCATGGTAAATCTTGTATTGGACATAAATTACTTTGAAATGAGACATGAGAAAGCAACTGCTAATCAGAAGCCAGGCGGAGTGTTCATTAATATTTAGACAGTGGTTCTGCCGAGGCATCGGGCATGTATGAATAAGTACCAGCATCTCACACCACAGAGGATCCTGTTTGAAGGGATTTCAGTCTTACGGTTCCCTTTTGATAGTCTTAAATCAGTGGTAGCGGTGCTCTTTCAGCCCCGGTGCATGCAGGGATGCGTCTCCGTGTGGAAGGCAGCTCTTCTACTTGCACAACACTTCAAAGTCAAGTGACTTCTTTGGAGTATTTAGTCTATATCATAATATGGCAGACAGGAGCTGTCTTAAGGTTATTGAAAGGGAGAGAGATGCCTGGCGTCCCGCTCGCGAGTCACATCATTTTAAAGGGCAGCGTCTCAAAGTTAAAGAGTCCAGCAGTTACATATTTAGAAATGACAAACGATAAGGGCAAGTGCGGCGCAGCCGAGCCTCGGCCGCACCGCCCTGCAGAACAGCCACCCTCAGTGATGTTCTGCTTAAAGCCGCAACCCAGAAGATCTACATAGGTAGGGTTAGGGCTAGCCTGGTGGATGCGGTGACATGGTTGGTCTCTGGGGGGACCAGGCCCGCGGCTGGCGGCTGGTGGCTGGTGGCTGGCGGCTGGTGGCTGGCGGCTGGTGGCATCGCCCGCTCCACATCGGCCTCAAATCCAAACCATAGTAGCCAGACTGTTAATTGTCTGCTGTAAAGACAACTAACGGCCGTGTCTTTCAGGTGAAGCTGTCGTTGGCTTGCATTGGAAGTCGATGATGTCATCACGTTACCTTTTATTTAGCCATATGAAAATGAACCTCCCGCCAATGAGCCTCGTGAGATTGTTCACATCTTTATAAAATAAAAACGCATAAGAATTCTGATAACTAACTAATAACATTCATTCTTTTTTTACAATATTGTTATACAGATGTTATAGACACTGAAAAGTGACATGATAAGCAAATCAAATCTTCCATCTGGAAGCTTTCTGTTAATGTAATAAACTCTGACGATACTGAAATATATTTATAATATACTCAACATCCACTTTCTGGTAACAGTGGTTGATTCCATCTTCAACGTGGCATTGCAGTTTTCTCTTTCACATCGTGCCAGTTATTCTATCACTTAGTTATCCTCGGTCCGAAGGCCATCTGAGCTGAGAAACATTGAAAAAAAAAGGTCTCAGCTGTTTTTAAAGTCTGTCACTTCGCTTCCCGTCTTGTCACTGCCACCAGTGTCAATGTCCTGTCCATAATTCCCCTCAGGGAGACTCTAAGTGGGTCACGAGGTTTTCAATCCATAAAGTGAACTTGAATTTTTAGGGTTAATCTGTTTTCGGAGGTTTTGGAGGCGATAGGCCCCTGTTAGCCTTGACAACATAGAAGCTTCAATGCTAAAACCTCTGGACCTTCTCAGCGTCTGTAAATGATCCCCTTGACAGTTTGTCCGTGTGTCTGTCTTGTCTTTTTAGGGCTTTGGTTGGGCATCGAACTGGACAAGCCGGCTGGTAAGAACGACGGCTCAGTGGGCGGAGTGAGGTACTTCAGTTGCCCACCGAAACACGGGGTCTTTGCTCCTCCGACTCGTGTTCAACGGTGAGTGTTGATCCTTCAAGGCAGCTTAACCTTTAACAGCTAATGGAGTCCCTTTTTGCCCGGACCAAAGAGATAAAAACAGACGGGTCCAGCAAGTACTGTTAGTAAATTCTTTAAAGTTGAGAACAGATTTTTTTTTTTAGGAAAGTTGGACGGCATGCCCTGGAAAAGCATGAGGCTGCGTGTCATGGCCGTCATCAATACATCAAATGGCACTAATGAGCTCCTTTGACAGTGTCATTTGCGAGAGTGTTGACGCATTTGATTTTGCCCTCTGTGAGGCAAACAGTCGTCCTCTGTTCTGGTGATGAACGACAGTCCGGGTTGTCAAATCAAAAGAGAAGCCTCGGGGCTCCTCCCAGAATGACTCTCAGCTGAAAGTGTCGCCCAGTAATGAGCCGGACGCCATCACCCCTGCCTTTGAATATGGATTATAGATGCGCCGTGTGCCGCAAAGAAAGATTCCGTGAGCAGTTTAAGTGCTGCAGGAAACAAGTGTGTGGAGGTATTTAATAACCGCTGCCGTGACCGTGCCACGCTCGCCGATGCCGTTGAACCCTATTGGGTTATACTGAGAGCAAAATATTAGGGACACCTCTCAGTATACACCACTGCAGTTCATGAGCATCACAAGTTAAGGTCCCAGAAACAGTCCTTCAAATATACCTACACCTCTGTCAAACACATTCAATCAAAATTCTGAATAGAATTCCACCTGGAGGGAGAATTGATAGTGACTGATGGGTGTGTTTGTGGTATGTGGTTAACTTGGTATCGTGCTGCTCTGTGGGACACATAGAGGATTTATAGAGCAGGTAATGAGACTCTGTCTCTTTTGTTGCCTTTACTGCAGGTCACTCTCACAAGAGCCTGTAGCTCATTTTCCCCACATGAGGCAATATTCAGTTGCAGTGTCTGAAAGCTTGTCAGGAAGGATGTGTTTCAGCTTCATTTCAGACTTTACTGTCACACACACGGCCCAGAATTTAAACAGTTTCCCTCAGGCTTAATGCAGTAAATTGGTGCCGAGTGCTGCTGAAATGCAGGTAACCTGCACAGCAGCACAGCCTGAATCCACCATGGGCAGACGCTCACGGAGGACTGAGGCCGCTTCAGCTGCTATGCTAACATCCTACCTTCACCGTGTAGCCTGTGTGGAAATGGATCTGTTTTCATTTTATGTCACATTTCTATTTCCTCATTAAGCTCCAGACAGATTGCATATTTTATTTTCACTTTAAAGACGAGCTCGTGTTTTTATCTCATCTTGGTTCAGAAGCTGTCAAACTGTGGGTTTTTAAATCATGAAGATGGTATGAGATTAATCTTACATACTTGTGATGAATAACCCAGAAGGTTTTCACATCTTCAGCTATTTACTGATGCAAGATTTCAGAGCTCTGTTATTTTCACATGAACACAATTAGCTGCATGTAACTGATTATCATACACTTGCTTTGTGTCCAGTCCGCCCAACTGGAGCCAGGCTCTGTTCAAGGTTTCTGCCTGTTAAAGGGGAGTTTTTCCTTGCCACCGTGGCCAGGTGCTCTGGGGGGATTTGTTGGGTCTCGGTCAATTAAAGAGTCGGTCTCAACGGGCTCTTCTTGTAAAATGCCATGAGACAACTTCTGTGGTGATTTGGCGCTATATAAACAAAATTGATTAATTGATTGCTTATTAGTATTAACGGCACATAGCTCTTTTCTTAGTGTGTTAGTAGGCATCCATTTATCTGGATTGGGGTTCGAGGCGTTATTAATGCACATAGGCTTCTTGGTGCCGCTGAATGTTTTCTTGGGTTTCTGCAAGTGAAACTCTAAAACCGGCATGTCAGGCTGGGCCGTGAGAGGGTCAGTGTGGCTTCAGGTCTTTGTTCCAGCCGAGCTCGAGCGCACCCGGTAGAACAAATCAGCTGAGTGATGGGAGTTCAGTTGATTGGTTAAGTCAAATCAAGAGTGCTCCTGCTTTGGAATGAAAAAGTGCAGCCTCACACTGATCAGCCCTTTGGCCCTTTGGCTGATCAGTGTGAGGCTCCTGCTCTGAAAGATGTGCAGCTTCCTTTGTCAGAAGTGGAGCCGTGCATTGTGTTTGGAGAATCTGTGAAGGTCAGGATTCAGGTTCAGGAGTGTTCGAGGCTTTGCAGATGCGACTAAAATGCACTCGTCTTTTGAGGCACCTGATTAGCGTCAGAGATGGTTGACGAGTGTGTAAAATTTGTTCTGGTTATGCATTTAAGCTCGTAGGGCTGTGCACGATTAACCGACTCGACCGGATATCCGGTTTGACCAGTGAGGGATGCGGCTGCGTCGGCAGCAGCCTCCTCAGTCGATACCAGTCAGCCATGAATCCACAGATGAATCCATTGTGGCGTCATGGATCGGGTATCGCCAGGCTAGCAGTCGGTGCTTCTCTAAAGCAACGCGAGAGCCGGCGGCTGCCCGCGAAGCGTTTCCCGCGCATGCTCGGTAGCTGGCATCAGTGACATCGCTAATGGACGTAAACAGCGCCAGGTTGACCGGTGGAACTGATGAGTTACCGCCAAAGACTTTCAACACATCAGCAAGACAGAAATCTAAAATTGGATGGAAAACGCGTCAAAAGCCGCTTGTAAGCGATGTGGAGCAGCGCTGAAGTTTACCGCTAGCACAACAAATCTAGACCTTCATGCACCGAGAAGACACAGTGACGAGTACGATGAGTCCCGTAACGGCGAGCAGGAGCATGCTGCTAATTTAGTTCATAGTTTGATATAGTTTAGTTAGTTTTCCAACTTATCAGCAGGTTCATTGCACCCATGTGGCAAATGATGTTGTTTATTTAGATTTTCTTGACCTAATATTTGCCACTATTGGAGAAATTTGTGGTTATTTGAGGGGCTTTGCCCATCCAACAAAATGATGCTCATTCAGCAGGTCTGTTTTAGGTCCATGTCTCAAAATAAATACATTTGACATGTGAGTTTATTGCTGTTTGTCTTTTTATTTTATTTTTGCTACACAGCAAAAATGCTTGCAGATATGTGGTCTTTTACAAATTTGAAAATACGGTAGGAATTTCACTTTTATAGAAATGGTTTCTTTATTTCATAATGTATGATTAATGTGTACATCAGCAAATGTAAACCGCAGAATTGCATGGCATCGCGCCGTTCCTACACCGTATGGAATCGGTCTGTATTAAAGTATATCGTTTTAAGCCCCGTCTTAGCCCGTGTATCGCGATAGGTGTCGAGTCGTCTATCACAGAGAGACTCCCAACCCTAGAAGCTAGCATTTAATGCAAATAAACATTTAAATTACATACCTGATTAATTTTGATTCCAATTTGGTACACATAATTTATATCAGTGAATAATAATCTGTCTCTGTCTCTAGAGTTTGACATTGATTTTATTTTTATTGATTGGTTTTTAAATTTCAAATTTTTATTTCTCCCACATTGTTGAACATTTTCTCCAGTCAAGGGTTGGCCAAGCATTGCAGCATCAAACCCGCTGCTTTACTTTCCTGATTTGCGTCCACTCTGCTTGTGTTTCCTCCAGAAATGACCTCCCACGTCTGCGCTCTGTTTACAGAAGTGGAGCCCAGTAGTAGAAATGTAAAGCAGCCAATTAAAGAAATCTGCTTTGCTTCCCTATTAATTTCACTGTTGCACAGAATCGACCCACCAGTAACTGTTGTCAGCTGGATCGCTTGTGTGTGGAATACAGATGAGAGCTGGAAAGTAGTCGAGTTTTCTGGTACGGTAAACACGATCTCCTCGCCTGCTTGTATGCCGTCGATGTTGTGGTGAGGGGTTCTAACGACCCCGGTGTCCCACAGGTGTGTAGCTGGGTGGAGCCCTGGGGACTGTGGAGCTCACAAAGTCCAAGTCCCAGCAGTTTCATATTTCCAAAGCCATTAGGCAGCCTGTGGCCGTCTCCATTCTGCTCCACTCAAAACCCCACCAACGTCTTAACCATCCAGTAACAGCGATGGAATCATTCTGCTGACTTGTAATGGCAGCTCCGTCACTCGCCCAGCACGCGCTCAGCGCCTGCTCTTGAGTTAAGTGGGCCGGATCTGCCAGGAAACCTCTCAGCACTAGAAGCTGACTCGGAATCTTGTGTACAATCACAGAGGTGAAAAGACAGAGGAGGATGCTGATGGAGAAGTGAGAAAGGCAAAAGGAGAAAGGAGGGATCCCAACCTGCCACTTTCCTCTCAGTCAGTGGAGCTGTTATCTGTGAGTAACTGTATTTTCACGCACAGTTGCTGCGGGCCCAGATATTATTGGCCATGCAGGGTGATGAGATCAACCGAAGGAACAAAGGATTTCATAGATGAACCAAAAGTACTTTTGCCTGGTGGTAAAACCTGTTTCTGCCCCTCTCTGCTGCAGTCCTGTGTCAAAGTCGGATTTTCCTATGAAATAATTGGACAAAAGTGGCGACACGTCAAAGGAAGGAAACAGGCCAGGACTGGAACTGCCAGCTGAGCCAGCAGACGTGGCTCAGCAGTACAGTTCATCAGGGCTTTCACTTTGTATATTTATTCAGATCTTACAGATCCAACCTTCAGAGGTAGTCATGAATGGAGAAGATGAGTGAAGTGGAGGGTTTCACTTGATGAGGTGTTCCCCTGCTCTGCAAAGAACCAGCAGCAGCAGCAGCAGCATCTTTGCAGTAAATCAGCAGAGCTCAGCTGAACAGACGCAGCGCCTGTCCGCCTCATCGAAAAACAGAAAAACGGAGCCGGTGAGAGGCTGAGAGACTCTCACCAGGCTCTTTATTCAGTCCACCTGTTCATCCGCTCATCAATGCAAATATGTAATCAGCCAATCATAGATTCAAGAAGATCTGCTGAAGCTCAAACCCAACATT
>CAAKHG010049946.1:5207-15848 GCA_901007715.1 Dactylopterus volitans | reverse complement strand
ATTCAGATCTTACAGATCCAACCTTCAGAGGTAGTCGTGAATGGAGAAGATGAGTGAAGTGGAGGGTTTCACTTGATGAGGTGTTTCCCTGCTCTGCAAAGAACCAGCAGCAGCAGCAGCAGCAGCAGCAGCATCTTTGCAGTAAATCAGCAGAGCTCAGCTGAACAGACTCTGGTGAGAGGCTGAGAGACTCTCACCAGGCTCTTTATTCAGTCCACCTGTTCATCCGCTCATCAATGCAAATATGTAATCAGCCAATCATAGATTCAAGAAGCTCTGCTGAAGCTCAAACCCAACATTAGAAGTTTAAGTGACTTTGAACACGTCGTGGTTGTTGGGGCCAGGCGGGCTGGCCTGAGTGTCCCAGCAGCTGCTGATCTGCTGGGGTTTTCACAAACAACCGTCTGGGGTTTACAGAGGATGGTCCCAAAGAGAGAGGATGGTCCCAGTGTGCAGCAGTTCTCTTGTAGGAGATGCCAGACTGGCTCCAGCTGATAGAAGGACAGCAGACCTCAAAGGTCTCTTCTGAGGACCTTGTCACGGCAGAGGTATCAATGGTTGTCCATCCCTTTATGACCGCAGTGGGCCATCTCCTGATGGCTAGTGAGTTCACTGGACTGGACTTAACTGGCCTCCACAGTCACCAGATCTCAATCCAGCAGAGACCCTTGGGATGCGGTTGAACCGGAGATTCATATCATGGATGTGCAGCCGCCAAATCTCCAGCAGTTGCTGATGCCATCATGTCAGTATGGACCAAAACCTCTGAGGAGGAAAGTTTCCATCACCTTGTTGAAAACTAAGACACTAAGAATTAAGGCAGTTCCGAAGACAAAAGGGGTCCAGCCCGGTGCTGGTAAGGTGCACCTAAGAAAATGGCCGTCGAGTGTAGGTTGCATGTTTTCAGCAGCAATGGTAGAATTCCCCTGTGTGGATGAGCAGACATGCGCGGGAGGATGCCGTCACTTTTACTGTGGAGCTGCTAAAACATGTTGCTTTGGATGCGGCGAGGCAATTTTCACAAGAGGTCTTATTATTTCTGTAGATCAAAACCCTGCAGCTGTGCTCTCACACACAGACACACGCGCACACACACGCGCGCACACACACACACCACGCGTTGACGGATCAAGTGCCAAGGTGGTTGTTTATGGAGATCATTTAATCCCGGGGATGTGGAAAGGCTCGTCTGACATACATATTCAGGAGCTCTCACTTACTCGCTGCCAGACGCCCGTTTGTCTTACTTCACATTTTCTGCAAGAGGATAAAAACCGTTGACCTTTTTTTTTTTATCGAATGGCGCATTGATCTTGCAACGCATCAAGTGCGTCATGTGTTATCGGTGAATACAAAGATGCTCAGCTTCATGATGTAGTTGGCATCTAAAATCCTGCGTGTTTAGATCACAAAGGTAAAGAGGTTCCTCAGGTTTGAGGGTGAAAGCAACACGTTCCACCTCAGTACCGAGCTATAATTGATCTCCTCACCCGCTCTTCCCACTTTTGCTCCGACTCATTGCAGATCCTCGGGGGATTTTCAGGGGGAGTATTTCTCTTCCTGCCTGTTCTCGCTACTTACCTGATGTTGCTTTTTCTTTTTTTTCTTTTTTCTTTTTACACTTAATGCCGTCCATGAGATAAAAGCTGCTTCCTGGGTTGTCAGTGCCTTTGCCTCTTTTTTTCATTGTCTTGCCATCCTTAATTCATCCCTTCAATGTTTTATTTTTAATTTTTTTCCTAATTAACCTGGAGGCCCATCAACTGATCACATGGTTTCTCTGTCAAATGGAGTCTTACATCCTTTTCATCTGCCATCCTTTTTTCTTCTTCACCTCTTTCTTCCCTTCCTGTCAGCAGCTCCTTTCACATCCCATCAGCAAAACAAACAGCTTTTCTTATGATTGCCCCTCCTCCCCTTCCACACACACACACACGCACGCACACACACACACACACACACACACACACACGCACACACATACAACCAACACCACTTTATTTTCGTTTCTTTACCTCACAATTCACATCCCTTTGAAAACACCCTTTTCTTCTATTGCTCATTTCTCCACACAGGCAGTAGTTTCCCTCTTAATGGGTTTCCGAGCTGTAACATTATTATTGTCACATTGTGGCTTTAGAAACCATCAATACTCAGGAGGGATATGCTTGTGAACGCAGCAGAAGAACCCCCCCCCCCCCTCTCCCCCGCCCCCCGCTCGCTGTTGTAAGAAAGGCAGCCATCCTTATGAACATATTTGAACTCTAAAATGGTCCAGATGTTTGCTGGTAGTTAACCAAGGTGCTGAGGACACTTAATCGTTATCTTTCTGGCACGTTAATTGTCTCCCTACTTGAGGTGAAGAGGGCTTGAGATAAACGCTGAGTCATTGCACAGGTCGCCTCATGAAGTGTCACATCCGTTTTTTTAACCGTTTTCCTCCCTGTTCCCCTCGTAGGATCCATGGATCCGTTGATTGCCTCTCGGAGCTGTCCTCCTCCCGCCTCAGCCGTCCTCTCAGCGGTGAGTTCTGCATCTCGCTCGCGTTGAAACGTATCCCAGCATTTATCAGGCGCCGCCAGGTTGCGAGTGCTTGACTCTTGTGATTGCGGCGCAGGGACAATCCGTCGCAGTTTCAGCACTTCATCAGCCATCGCCGCCCCAAAGGACCCGAGCAGAAGAAGCCCCGTCACCAGGTCTGCGTCTTTTTCTCTTCACCCCCCCGACCCCCACTCAGCTCCCTCATTTGTCCCTGCTAAAGCTCTTGAGCTCTGCCAGGATCAGCATAGATAAGAAGGAGCAGAATCAGTCAGCAGAGTGTGTGTTTGTGATCAATCCCCCAGATGATCAATCCCGCGCTGCAAACCTTGGGTCTTCATAGTTGTGTTTTTCCCTCCGATATTTCATCCAAAAAGGAGTCGTTCCAACCCTCATCGCCGGCGCTGGAGCACCCTGAGCAGCGGGAGCGGCAGCGTGCGTGGCAGCACGGCGGGATCCAGCCCCTCGCCCAGCTCCGACGGCCCGGTCCGCCTCCACGTGGGCATGCAGGTCCTGCTGAGCAGCGCCAACGAGATGGCCGTCATCCGTTTCCTGGGCACGGCCGACTTTGCCACGGGCCTTTGGCTGGGCCTGGAGCTGCGAGGCCCGAAGGGCAAGAACGACGGCTCGGTGGGCGGCCGCCGCTACTTCACCTGCCGCCCCGGCCACGGCGTCCTGGTTCGCCCCAGTCGCGTCACCTACCGCGGCATCAACGGCTCGCGCTTGGTGGACGACACCAGCTGAGGGCGGGAAAACAGCGGCGCAGCGGCGGGGACCAGCCGGGGCGAATCGGAGACGCGTCAGCCCTCAGTTTATAACCCACTCACAGCGAGAGAGCCAGTCTCCTTTTGTCACGCTTATTTTTCATTCTCTCGTGGACGTCAGTCTCCCCTCAACGCCGCCCGGCCAGGTTTGGATGAGAGCGGTAAGATTTAAAACTACTAGATTCACTTTTGGGAAACTGGAAAAAGCCACTGAAGCACTTTCAACTTTAAATCCCCCTCAGAATTATACTGATAGGAGGCGACATGAAACGCTGCACTACCCTCCGACCGAATTGCACTGACGAACATCAGTAACCCAGATCAGAGCGGGAGATGTGAACGCATGTAAAACCATTTCAGTACCCGGCGCCAACGTTTGATCACATCAGTTGGGTTTTTTTTAATCAGATGATACTTGTGGTGGTGATTTCGCCTGCCCCCGAACCAAAAGCCTGTTCATATTTGTGTGCGTGTTGTTTTAATCATGAGCAATTTGAGACGCCGAGCGATTGATTTTCCCTCGCAGGATTGTCATACGTCTTACAGATAAACTGGATTTTCACTTTATGAATCAATGTGAATCTAATATGATTTAATTAAGCCAAGAACCCCGAGTCAAATCACAGCAGGAGAAGCGATTTCCTCGTATCTGCGTCTTCCTCCACGAAAAAAAACTGTCGAGCAACCCTACATGAATACGCCATGTGCTGAGCCGTGGAGCAGAACCTTGGCTCGGGTTCTGCCTCGTGTTGGCAGACGTGAACCATCATGTGAGCGGCAGTGTGACTGAGTTACAGTATTACATATGAATGTTACATTTCATCTGGGAAGAACCACGGCAGATTAGTGTCCAGCGTCCAGTTCTAATCTAATCTGGTCAGATTTTGGACCACATCACGAAAAAGGATACTGAAACCAGGAGGACAGGAAACCTGTGACCTCGTGAAAATGTCTGATATCTAACCGTGATTCACGTGATGTTATCAACACGTGTCCCGTGTTCGCATTGAGGCTCGATCACTCCGTCCCGCTCACATACTCAACAACGATGACAACAAAAAATAAAATGGTGGACGATTACAAGAAGATGGCGGCCACGCGTGACGTGGGCGTGCGGCCAAGGCTGATGGGAGAGGATGAGTCATGGGGGGCGGGGCGGGAGGCGGAGCCAGATAATGACCCGGTGTCACACATGCTAACGTGCTAATAAACTTTTTAACTGTATACGTGGGCCGTGCTAACCGTGCAACACATGCACTCAACACCACAGGAGGAAGGTCAGGGTGACTGTTTGTTACCTAGCAACAGACTCCCTGTTCGGCATATGCAAAGCGCCTGTGCATTGTGTGTGTGTGTGTGTGTGCGCGTGTGCGTGTGTGCGTGTGTGTGTGGTTATTTGTGCCCCGAAAACATCCTCGAATCACGACCCCGTCCTGGGTGCGCAGTCCTCTTGCGCAGGCTTGCACCCGCACGCCAGTGTGGTCGGGACCTGTCTGATTAGGACCTGCGATCGAGCGCTGCTCATCCAGATTGGGCAACTCCGTGAAGTCTGTGTCCGGATCAGCGCCGCGAGCACGAACGTGAGCGTGGGCGCCGCCATCCTGGACGCGGCCCATCATTCTGATCCAGGTTCACCTTTTTGACCGGTTGACGCTCCCAGCCCCTCCTGTCCGACCCGGCAGACGTTCCGAGCCGGACGTCTCGGCGCAGTATCATATCAGTGCGTTTGGCGAGCACACGTCGGAACGCTGGACGGGGCCTAATTGCATTTGACGCCTAATTAAAGCAGCTCGACACAGGAAATTTGCAATCACGTAGAAGTTTTGAAGAATAAAGTTTGCTGTCTGATTCCAGCCCTGTGGGCCGACTCAGCGGAGAACAAACCATCGATTGTGCATGCGGAAAACAGACGCTGTGTTCAGTAAAACACTCATGCACCGTCCAATTAGGGCGCGCGGGGCCACAACACAAGCCAGAGAATCTCCAATGGTGTTCTCTCATTGATCTGAGCGCTCCAGCCCTCTGTAATTGAAAAGCAGAAGCGGTCCAGCGTTGTCTGAAATGTTTGCCACAGAAAGCGAGAAAACAAGCCAGTGTTTAAGAAAAATCTTCATTCGAATTCCACGTCTTTGAAACCGGCTTTTCATCTCTGCGGCAATTTCTGTGGCGTTTCTTTGACGGCGTTCCACATTTCAAACCTCATCTCTCCACGCTCGCGCATATTTTGGTCTCCCCTCAGTTCCAGTCGTACCAACGTCATTAACGATTTCAAATTCCACTGGTGAAGGTCTCGGTGCTGTTGTGGGGATATTTTCCTGGTGCGTGTATTTGAAGTGTGAATGTGTTAAAGAGGGCTTTGATGTGATGGATTTACATGCGCAAAATAACAGTATTTGTAAAAATAAAAAGAATCTATTCTAGTTTGACCTCATCCCGGCGACTCTGTGTTTCTTTTTTGGCTCCTAGCTGGTTATTAAGTGCAGAGGCGAGTCGTCTTTGGGGAGCGGGAATGAAATCGCACAAGCACTTTGAAACGGCTCGCTTACCATGCGATTCCAGCGGGGATCGTCTCCCTCAAAGCTGCAGCCCAGCCGCCTTGTTAGCTTACAAATTCAAGTCTGACTCGGAGGGGTAAAGTACTCTATCATCCTGTGAATGGAGATGAAATGGATGCTGTGAATGAATGTTTAATAGTCTTTATGTCGTTAGTATTAGTATTATTGTTGTTTTTTAGCCCAAACAGGTGGAACAGAACCAAAAGGATGCAGGGAAGCTCGTCCGACATTCTAATTCCGATTGAATGAAACTCGGCCGAACACGTACTTGTTTGAGCTAAAGAAACAAATGTTTAGCTGTTGAAAAAACAACAACAACAACCTCTTAAGAGCACCAGGCTGTGGTGATGTCGGCCATTATAGCCTCAGACCTCAGAAGTTCCCATGGCAATATCCACAAAAACTAAAAGCATCTCTTTAACTCGTTATGCCTTTGATTCAAAATGGCACATGAGGAGCTTTTGGTGTTCTGAGCAGTTTAAACGCCGAGCACGTCGCAGGTGACGGCCACCCTCCCTCGCACGTCGCAGGTGACGGCCACCCTCCCTCGCACGTGACGGGGGAGGGTCGCACGCCGCACGTGACGGCCACCCTCCCTCGCACGTCGCAGGTGACGGCCACCCTCCCTCGCACGTCGCAGGTGACGGCCACCCTCCCTCGCACGCCCCAGGTGACGGCCACCCTCCCTCGCAGGTGACGGCCACCCTCCCTCGCACGCCGCAGGTGACGGCCACCCTCCCTCGCACGCCGCAGGTGACGGCCCCCCTCCCTCACCTCAAAGCATGCGCTCAAATATCCTGGTTTCTTTGTGCATTTAAGTGACTGAAAAATCCTTCTTAATGGCGGCAAACATGAGCTTGAGGAGTGAGGAGCATCCCAGCTGTCATGAGGTTGGGTTGAGGGTCAAAGTCGGAGGCCAAGACGTTCCAGGGAGAGCGATGGATCGGCGTCTCTGGAGCGAGGCGCAGCGTGAGGTGAGCCGCTTCAGGTGACCTGCAGATGTTCACCTGTGTCCGCCAGTGTGAAGGAGGGATCCTGCAGCAGCCGCCTTTGCAAGACGCTGCATGACTGAAACTCTGGAGGACGGTTGTGATGTCCAGAACCCCGCAGAACCTACCAAGGTCCGAGTCCTTAAGAGAATTTGCAAGGTCGGCAAGGAGGCATTTCAAGGTGATGGCAGCCGAGGCCGCTCCCCCCTGGAGCCATCTCGCCTACAGCAGGAAGATGGCGGCTTCATCTCCTCCATTTGCAGACTCTGTTTACTGTCCTGTGGGATTTGGGGTTCAGTGTCACAGGAAACTGCAACGAGGGACGTTAAACAGAACATGACGAGTGAGCAGCCGGTGCTTTTGGTGTCAAGAAAAGGTCACTAACATGAGCTAAATATCCTCATACTTTCCTGCAGACATTTTCGTTTTTACTGTGAAAGGTCATTTGCTGTAAATGCAGCTGCGGCTGGTGGTTGCGTGACTGCGCGAGTCCGCGTGCAGCCACAGATCTCCGTCTGCTGCCCGCATGGTTGAAGCTTTCCTGGAAGATGTTTTTCATCTCTTAATAGCGAGGCTGCTTAAGTGGGTGTGAGCGGAGCCGGCGGGAAAAGCCCGCGGAGCCGGGCGAGCCGTGGCGTTTGATTGGGGTGGGATGAACGGCGTCGCAGCGCTGCCTCCGTTTCCTGCCTCCGTTTCCTGCCTCCGTTTCCTGCCTCCGTTTCCTTCCTCCGTTTCCTGCCTCCGTTTCCTGCCTCCGTTTCCTGCCTCCGTTTCCTGCCTCGTTTCCTGCCTCGTTTCCTGCCTCCGTGCTCGGCCACGTCTTCATCTCGCTTGCGCGTTGATGGATTGTCCTCCTTGTGACACAGTTTTACGCCTTTACGCTGTGTTTTAATGTGTGTTTGTTGGCGGCGGCGTGAAAAGGAGACGGATTCAAAGCCTGAAACGAAGCTCCGTCGTATCCCAGCGTGCCGCGCTGCAGCGTCAGCACTTTGCGCGGAACGCTGCTGTTGATCCCTGATGGGAGACAAATGATCTCTGTAAGACCAACGAAGCAAGTCTGCTTCCTGACATGATGGAGTACAGTTTGCCGCGGCTCGCGAATATCTGCTGGCAGCTGCACAAGCCTGTGCTTTTGTAGACATGTTTACAATCCCGGGATAATCCTGCCGGGGGCTCCGTTCACCCCGTCAGTGCTTATTTGTAATAATGACCAGCTCACTGTTCATAATCCCGCTTGTTACACAAGCGCTTCACCGAACCCGCCTGTAATCACCACAAAGTATCGATGAGAGGTGATTTTATTCCAGGCAAACTTCAAAGCTGCTTTCGGTGATAGCCAGACGGAGCTCCTTCAGCCGAACCAGGAAAGTCGGAATTTGATGTCAGGATGCCTGCGGCAGCTTGTTTCCGTTCCATGTCTTCTCCCTTCTGCCCCACATGCAGCTTGAGACTGAATGCAGGCCTACTTGTGCTTCCCAGAGTCTCTAAAAGTAGAATCGGGGGCAGAACCTTCATCTATCAGGCTCCTCTCCTGCGGGACCATCTTCATCTATCAGGCTCCTCTCCAGTGGGACCATCCTCCAACGTCGGTCAGTGAGAGCAGACACCCTCCCTACATCTAAGAGCAGGCCTAAACCTTCCTCTTGGACAGAGCTTATAGGTAGGCCTGGCTCAGGCTGCCTTGGACCAGCGCTACACTGCCATGGGCCCCCTCTCTTCCTCTCTCTCTCCTTTCCCATCCTCTTCCTCTCCATCCATTCATGCAAGTTACTAACTTCTCCCCTT
The DNA here is from genome assembly GCA_901007715.1 of Dactylopterus volitans. Lineage (NCBI taxonomy): Eukaryota > Metazoa > Chordata > Actinopteri > Syngnathiformes > Dactylopteridae > Dactylopterus > Dactylopterus volitans. Next base: position 7,217 of record CAAKHG010049946.1, on the reverse strand, counting down.
TAGCTGCTGTCTTGCAGAGACGGACACGTTTATGGCCATCGGGGACCTCCTCTTATCCTCAGTATATTACTGTACTTGTTGCTGTGCATTTCTGACGAGTCAGAGAACCATTTATCCCATCGAAGGGTTGTTGAGTATCACGCAGTTTGGCGTTTATACTTCCTTTTCTCCCCCTAAACCGTGTGGTTCTCTTGCAAATGTCGCCCCTTCTGACTAAAGTGGTGTCGGAATTGTTTGCCATGATCTTCATTTCCTGGATCTCCGTATGAGAGGTGGCAATCACGACACCAGGAGCAGCACGACACCGCGGCTAGAGGACGGAAATGGCAGGAAATGTGAATCAGCACAGGAGCTCCTGTGCTCTCGCTGTATAACCTGGCTGGGAAATCAAACAGTGAGGTTGAAATAAAAAAGCGCGCGTGTGGCCTTGTTAAATGGTCTTGCGGGTGTGTTCTGACCTCTGGGCTGGAAGCTTCTCACCCCGGCTCAAAGAACAGATTAGTCGGGTAATTAATAGCATTTGTACCGTCTGCAGTTTGGAGCTCGCGGAACATTTCTCAAGGTTATTTCATGCCGTGACTCATACTATGGTATCTTCTGAATATCACATCGGTGCGATTAGCTCCGTTTCCTCCCACTGCACACAGAATGAGGCCAAACATCTCTGACGGGAGCGCTCCCTGCATCTTCTGCAGCGGTGATTTCACTGCTGCTTCCTCCGTCCTGCTTGGATCCAGCGCCAGTGATTGGTTTCACCGCAGAAAACGAACATTTCCTCTCCTCTCCACTTTCTCATGTGTGATTCCCAATCAGGTCCGTACGTCCCTCAGCAGCTTCAGGTGTTTAACTGAGCGCGTGTCAATCACAGCCTCACCCGATTGTACATGGACATGAAATAAGTGATCACAACTTATCGACCTCAGAAAATTAGAAAACATCTTTTGGGAGCACTTATGGTTTGTTGATTAATTTCCAAACTCCTTTTTGGAATATGGATGGAGGCAGTATTGGGGACCTGCAGCGCAGCCAGCGGCCAGCAGGGCGGGCGGTCGAGCTCTAAGTTTGTTTATTCCTACACGCTGCTCATATGAAATGAACCGCATGACATCAGTCTGTGCGTCCCAGCATGCAGTGCGGGCATCTGTCTGTGGAGTGAGCGGTGGCAGTGAGGACGGCTGCCGCTGCGTTTACATGGACACAAACATTCCAACTGTCTTTGGTTTAATGCCCAAACCCAATTTTATTCTCCTGAGAAGGAGAATGGTGGCATGAACCTTTAGATAAACTGAAAGAGAGAAGAAATCTGCCACGTAAACGACCAATCAGAATGCTTCCTGCTTGTGCTCTCTGCGCGTGGTCGAGATTAAATGCCCGGAGACGCCCCCCCCCCCCCCGTCCCCTTATTCTCAAACATGGCGGCTTCCGAGTGGCCCGCCGGCCTGGAAGCGATTGGAGCGTCATCCCAAAGTTCCGCTTGCATTCTAGGCTGGAAAATTTCATTAGCACAACCCTTTCCCAGCAGCCTTTGCTGCAGCGCCTCCATCCACACGCTTTTGGTTTTGTGAGGAAGAATCGGCAGCACAGTGAAAGCAAAGTGGAGGGCCATGGAGGCGTTCCGGTGCTGGTCTCTTCCTCCTCCCTCCAGCAGGAGTTCATTGTTACTGAGCTGTCGTTTGATTAAAAACAACTCACGAGCGGCAATAACCATGCTGGAAGGAAAATCCATTTCAGCGAGCATCAACAGTGGCGGGAATAAAAGCGTACCAACGAACGGCGGAACTGACAGAGGTTCTTTGTTAAAACGCGCCGCTAACGCTACTGACAGTAAAACGCGACACTTTATATAACGAAACTCAGGAAAGCTTCATTGATCCGAGTAATCCGACCAGGCTCTCGCAGCCATGGAGGAGGGCGGGGACACCGCGTGAGTGATGGTGATGGCTAAGGTAGAGGAACATGTCACACACACACACACACACACACACACACACACACAGACATACTCTCACA
>CAAKHG010049944.1:2677-16707 GCA_901007715.1 Dactylopterus volitans | reverse complement strand
ATATAGATTTTTACCCAACAAGACCTTTTCAAGCGCTTTTCTTGGGGTTTTTTTTTGTTGTTGTTTGTTTCTTAAAATTGTAGATAAAAATCATGAAAACAAACAGCAGAGGGCCTACAGAGAAACCCGTCCTTACGCTTCCATTATTGGGAGGGCGATTTTAGCATGCGGCCGTCCATTTTTCAGCATAGCCGACCCATGTGGCATCTAACTTTGTTACGCACACATTAGGCTCACTGAGCGCATGGCATGCACGAATATGATCTCATCCCATTTGGCCGCCAGGACAACAGCCCGTTAGGCATCAGCTTCATTATGAATTACACATCCTAGCCTTGACTGATGCCGCTTGGCGCGAGTCCCCTGGCTTGCTGCGCGACTGCGGGGGCAGCGTCTCTGCTGATAAATGGATCAATTACTCAAAAAAAGAAAAACAACAACCATAAGCAGTTTGATGCATAGCAAGGCGTTGCATTCTCAGAATATTCCACAGCGGCTCCACAAGGTTCGCGCGCTCGTGTCAAAAGGTCGCGCGGCGCGCGTGCCCACCCTGCGCGAGCTGACGCCCCCCCTCGCGCTTGGCATCTCCACAGATCTCATCCTTCCCCGTGTCACCAAACTACGACGTCATGTTCTTCTCCTCTACAATAATCAAAGTTGCCAGCATTTTGGATTACATAGACGGCAAGGTGAGCCTGAACGACGTGAAGACCAACGTGGAGAACTTCAAAGTGGGCGGTAAGTCAAACGGGTTAGGCAGTGTGGTTGGAAATTCCGTTATACTATTAAACAGCTTGATCCTTGAAAGCTCTGTGTGTGTGTGTGTGTGTGTGTGTGTGTGTGTGTGTTTTGACTCAAAGACAGAAACACCGAGGGGACGGACCTGAACCTCGTCTTCTCAACCTACTTGGAGAGAATGGCCATCATAAAGCAAAATATCGGAGACGAGGCCTTTAAGGAGCACCGTCACGTCATCATCCTTTTCACCGATGGTACTTCCAGCGGCTTGGTGACGCCCTCAGCGCCCCGGCGGCCGCAGCTCCTCTAACTGTTGGCAAATCATGGATTCCATGCTAAATTATGGATTTAATGCCTGGTAGCACGAACGTGATCAAATCCACACAGATGTGAAGCCGCGCGACGCGACTCGTGTGGTTAAGCTAGACAAACGTGCGCGCGACGAACTTTAAAATGGCGTGGTGGAACTGTCAATTATGAAACGAAGCTCGGGGCGCCTTGCTTTCGTCAGTGGCCGTCGTTTAATTAAAAAGCGCCTTTTTTCTGCAGGCGCTTACAATATGGGAGGTTCGCCTGCACCCACCGTGGCGAAAATAAAGAACATGGTGTCGATGAACCTCCAGGGAGCGGCGGCGAAGGAAAGAGAGGAGTACCTGGGTGAGTTTGAGTTCTGCTAGCTTTCCCCTCTTGTTGCCTGAGGTCGCTATGCCGACGCCTTGAGGGCAGCTGCCGCGGAAAGGAGTTTGACCCGCGGCCTGAATGATCAGCTGACCTTTCACCCCCTTTCCCACAGACATTTACATTTTCGCCATCGGAGCGGAAATCCTGGACGATGACCTGCAGCCCCTCACCACGGGGACCGGCGGGCTTCACTACTTCAGGATGAAGGAGATCAAAAACCTGCACGACAGCTTTGACGACATCATCAGTGAGTCCGCCGCGTAGAAAAAAAAACCCAAAGCCAATGAAAACGAAATCAAAGCTTTCAGTGAGCGTCCGTCTCCATGGCTCCAAGCCGAATCAGATGAGATATGACGCGCGATGGTTGCAGCAGGAAGCGCCTGCTGCCCGGCGTACTCATGGCGTCTCTGTTGGAGTCCCGATCAAGGATTTTTTTTTTCAGTATTTTTGTTGCGACTAACGCAGGGGTGTCAAACTGGGCCGCGAACGGGCCGCTGTGGCTGCGGGTTTTCATTCCAGCCAAGCAGGAGCACGCCTGAATGAAAACCCGCAGCCACAGCGGCCCGTCCGCGGCCCGTCGTGCCACCCGGGGCACTAGCGCGTCGGCGGTTAGCTCTGAGCCGCTCACATCGTTGGCTCTCATTCCAGCCGCTACGGCCGATCGGCGTACACAGCAACCCGAGCAAACTGACCCCCAACGGGATTTTTTTTTTAGAAGAATTTTGGTCACAGCGCTGAAGCTTCACGTTGAAGACCGATCGGAAACAAAAACACTTTGCCGACTGCTCTTTATTTTCTTGCAGACGAAGACGACGTCATGGGTCTGTGTGGTATGCACAAAGCATACAGACGAACGAACAACAAGGACATAAAGAAGAAAATGTACCCATGGCTGGCGTTCATTATCGTCACGGTGACTATTTCGGTGTCTCATTGAGCAGCCGATTGCTTTGCGGGATAACCGCCCCCCCCCCCACCCCACATTTGCGAGATGTCGTGCTGGGCGGAATGCCGCGAAAAGCTTCTCTCCCACAACAAAAATCGGGTCGATCGTTAATCTGTTTTCCGTCCACATTCCAAGAACAACGGGCTGACGAGGCAGTGCCTGGGCTCCCTGGTGACGCCCAAGTTCATCTTGACCGCCGCGCACTGCTTCGTGTTCGGCGATTTGCCCGAGCACGTCCGAGTGGAGATCGACGACGGGGGCAGCGTTGGTGAGTGCACCAGTGCTGACGCGACGATGACGATGACGATGAAATGCTTCATTTCGAACATGCAGAGAAGACAAATATGGAAGCCAATTTCCGCCAGTAAAATTTAAAAAAAAAAGAGAGATAAAAAGTCGAAATTATGAGATAAAAAGTCAAAATTATGAGACAAAAAAGTCAAAATTATGAGCTAAAAAGTCATAATTATGAGATAAAAAGTTGAAATTATGAGATAAAAAGTCATAATTATGTGATAAAAAGTCTAAATTCTTTCATAATTATGAGATAAAAAGTCGAAATTATGAGATAAAAAGTCGAAATCATGAGATAAAAAGTCAAGATTATGAGATAATTTAGACTTAATTTCGACTTTTTATCACATTAAAAAGTGATGTGAATCAAGTCTAAATTATCTCATAATTTTTACTTTTTATCTCATAATCTTGACTTACAATGGGGATATTTTTATTATCAAGGCTAAGTTTTCATCTTATGTTTTTCCTTCACTGGCGGAAATGGGCTTACGTAGACAAACAACAGAAAAGTTTGTTTTTTTTTAAAAAGCGAAAAAGACAAAAACAACCTAAAAAAAAATGAATCTTTTTTTTTTTTTTTTTTTTAAAGTGCAATGAGCTTTAACTTCTTTGTGTCTATTTTACAGAAAAAACTGTGAAGAATTTCACACTACACCCGGACTATAATATCCATGGAAGGGAGGATAGGGGCGTGAAGGAGTTCTACGACTACGACGTGGCTCTTGTGCAGCTGGAGGAGGCCGTGACAATCTCGGTTGGGACCAGGTGGGAATTTGTGTTCCGAGCGGACGGCGCAGAGCCTCCGCCGGCGTCCACGTGATATTTCCTCGGGCAAAGATCGATGGAAACGCGACGCGCCATCTCAGCTCACGCTCCCAGCCTGTCAGCAGATCCACAAATCACGAGTCCTGATGTGTTCTTAAAATAACATGATAACAGAAGATTTTTACACTTTACATTTCATCCATGCATCCCTCCGCAGGCCTTCTATTTGCGCCACATCAGTCCTAGTTTTTTTCCAATATTTAGTGTTAAATTCTTGCACGGCGCGAGCCACGTTAAAACCCGGAGTCAAGTTCTTTGGCTGCGTCCGATGTGCCGTACCAAACAGTATGTACTCAAAAAGTGTACTTAAGTTCGGCACACTTTTGATTAAATATCAGTAGTATGCATTCATTCGGACGTATTACTCAGAGCGCACGATGTTACCATGGTTATTACCATGGTTGTTACCATGGAGACCACTCCTATCAACGCAGCTGCGCACCGCTCCACTCTTGACCGTCCACCTTAGCTACCAAACATCACCGCATTGCATTGTGGGGAATTTTTGCTCAGCTAGTGTCCATCAATCCATACTCATTTATTTCTTAGTATGAGTATGGATAGTGCGCACTATTCTGTACTTGCTAATGTTTCGGACGCACTAAAAAAAAAAAAAAATCTCACATGCTGTTTTTGCATACTCGTTAGGGTGGAAGTACGGAATTTCGGACGCAGCCTGAGTCTGTGTGCATGAAGCTGGCCGACACAGCCGATTCCGCGCGCGCTCCGTTAAATATCACGTGCCTAAAGCTGACTCCCCCCCGCGCCACCATCCTCTCCGTGACATGCTGCCTTCTGCTGTCTCGCTCAGGCCCATCTGCATCCCTTGCACCCAGGAGACCAGCGAGGCTCTCAAGCTGGTTGGCGTTTCCACCTGCAAGCAGCAAGGTAGCCCGCGTGCTCGACCGCGTGGAGCATGAGAGCATATCCGGCTGCGCAAGTGGGCGCTCTCGCTCACGCTGACAACCCATGAGACAACCCAAACTGTGCTCACTTCTAGCTTATGACAAAAAAACCAACAGCACCTCCTCGGCTACCGCAGGTGCAAAGACGCGTCTCATGAGGACGCGTGCAGCCGAGGGCGCTCCGAAGTTTGCCCGGTTTTCCCGAGAGTGAAGAGGAAGAATGCTTGATCATAACCGACTTCTAACATAAGTGATTAATGTGTGTGCAAATTACGAGACCACCGCCCGATATAAGGTTTATGCCACAGCTGCCACAGCGTTGGCAATTACCGAAAAAATCATTTATATGTTTCTACAGTTGTTAATCCACCAGTATGTAGAAGCTCTTTAACCGAAATGTTATTTTTAATGCTAAAATATAATTATTATTGTTCTCAATGAATTTCAAATTTTCCCCCAAAACCCCCCCCCCAAAAAAGTTGTAAAGCGCATCATAATTTCTCGATCAAGATGTCAATTTATAGTTATTTACTTCACATTCCTGAACAGAAAAATGAATTTTAGAGGTCGAATGATTAATTTCTGACTGGTCAGAGAGGCCGAGTGAGTTGGCTCAAATGTGGTTATAAAAAGGTGAATTCAGCTTAAAATTCCAGATTCTTGTTCAAAATGGTGAAATATCGAGAGCTCAGTGAAACTGAAATACTTAAACATATATACATACATATGAAAAAAAAACTCACGTTGGTTGGTGGGCTAATAAATTTGTTTGTTTGCACTGAATATGATGAAAATAATAATGAACTAAAATCTAAAGTTATACTACATTACATAATTACATTGCATGACACAGGAGAACTACATGAACGCACGGCGTATTAAAGTGTGGTTCATTAATAAAGCCTCAAGTTATGTTGTTTTTATTGTTATTATCGTATTTTACTATGTTTTTTTTTTTGTGGTCTCTAATTCCAGAGGATATCCTGCTCAAGGACCAATTGGAAAGATTAACTTTCCTGACTAAATCAGGAGTCCTGGCAGAGGAAAAAGACGTGCACGCCAAGCTGGGGGATAATGTGAGCTATCAATGACTCGGCTGTGCCTTTTGTGTCTGCCGTACCCCATTTCATTGTGTGTGTGTGTGTGTGTGTGTGTGTGTGTGTGTGTGTGTGTGTGTGTGTGTGTGTGTGTGTGTGTGTGCGTGCGCGCGCGTGTGTGTGTGCATCTACGTGCCGGCCTCACTCGCTTCCTTCTTTTTGCCGTCCCCACAAACCCTAAGTTCAGTCTGAGCTGTCCTCCTTCTTCTGCCCGTCCGTCCGTCTAACGCAGAGGGACACGTGCATCCAGCACGCGCTGCAGGCCAAAGGCATCACGACGGACAACGTCAGGGACGCCGTGACTGACAACTTCCTGTGCACCGGCGGCTTGACTCCGTTTAGAGACCATATCGCATGCACAGGTGTGTTCCCTCTCCGATGCGTTTTTTTTTTTTTTATGCATGTAGTCTCAATATAATCCGTTTTTTCGACTCTGCAAAAATCTGAAACAATTACAATCCCGAGCCAGTAAAAGAAAAAGCATCCAGAGCGTCCCTTTTTAATTGTGCAGATACACAAAATACCTGGCCCTCCCACACACACACACACACTTTTACATGTCTTTGTGGCGACAGGTGACTCTGGAGGCGCCGTGTTCAAGGACTACGAGCTGCGCACAATTCAGGTGAGCGGCCGCTTCCCCCCCGTTCAAATCACGAAAAAAAAAACAAAAAAAGCTAAAAAAAAAAGAAACCCGATTGAATGCGGCGAACGCCTGTCCGGAAAAAAAACAGTCACGCGCAATCAGAAGCAGCAGTGACGCAGCGCCGCCGCTTTCCCTCCCAGATCGCAGTGGTCAGCTGGGGAACCAAGAACCTCTGCACGCACGGCGGGCGGGTCGATTCCGTGAAGGACTCCAGGGACTTCCACGTCAACCTCTTCCGAGTCGTGCCTTTCCTCAAATCCATCCTCGGGGACGACCGCCAGGACGACTACGCACCCCTCAAGTTTCTGGAGAACTGAACGCGCTTTAAAGCCCCCCCCGACCCCTCCCGCGCTGGCCCAGACGAGCTCCTGGAGAATCTGCCATCGACGACATGAGAATTTTCCCACCATCGAAGCCATACGAGGCGTCAGTCTCGCTGTTCTGTTCTGGTGTTTTGAGTGTAAAATAAATGAGCAATGACCTGTGTGTTGGAGAGGAGTTATTGCTCGCGGTTAACGCTCCCAGGGTTACGGCTATGGGGCGAGAAAATATTAAGTTTGTCAGGGGCCATCGACTCAGCGCTGCTGTTAGTCCATCTGGTGATGTAAAAACAAAAAACAAAAAGTAAAAAAAAATGGCACAAGTATCTCAGTCAGTCTCCCAAACTTCCTGCCATGTTCTGTTTACTGTCATACAGGAGTGTAAAAACCAGAAAAAAAAAACTTGCATGTAAGAAGTTGAAATCAGAGACTTTTGTTTTTTTTTCCTACCTTGGGAAAAACAAAAAACGCGCACCTGATTCATCAATTGGCAAAACTAGTTGGTTAACTAACCGATCAGCTGTTGGCGTGCTCTGTTCGTCTGTTTCTATAACATCTGGCTTTTGTTTGGGATAAATTCAACTCACCTGACGTCCCTGTTTCATAAAATGTCTTGTTTTTTAAAATTTGTTCCGGATTTTTTTTATTTTTTACTGAGACGACAACATGCGCGCTGTGGAATGTACAATACATAAACGCACGTGGCCTTTAAAGGGTCAACGGATGAGACACGATGACGTGAACGCCGCCCGCGACCGACATCCGCGCGAGCAGCGATGTCACACTTCTATCCTGAAGGGGCACGAGTGTGCAGAGGAATATGACAGCGCAGTAAATGCCTGCAGAAATATGGCGACAGTCAAAAATCCCTCTCTTCAACCATACACACACACACACACACACACACACACCCTGCCCCACCATCAGGTCAGTGACTCAGGCCCATTTCCAGCTCTCAGGCTTACGCAATGCGGACACTGGGTCTGGCAGGACGCCAACCAGATCATTCAAATTCGGTTCAGTGGAAAGTTCTTCTTTTTTTTTCCCCGCCGCGTAATTGAGTCCGTTCTTTCTCTTTTTTGGGCGGCTTTGAGATCTAAAGCGGGCGATGTTTGTCGTCCGATGTTTGTCGTCCGATGTTTGTCATCCCGCTGGCCCACAAACAAGCGGGGGCCATTGCATTAGGAATGATTTAATGGCGGCCGAAGCAAGTTTATGGCCTCAAATCGCGTTATCCTGCCGCGTAACTATGATCAGTCGGCCATTACACCGTCTCGGCGAGGACGTCCGTTTAGCGGTCCTCCGCACTAATGTATATCGGCTAAATGTCCAATATCAAAGGACAGTGGTGAATTTTCTCCATGACTATGCGGGGGTTCTCTGAGACGGCGAAGCGCCCACCTGGTGTAAGCCAGTATCTGCACGCGTGTGTGTGTGTGTGTGTGTGTGCGTTCGTTTGTGTGTTTGTGCAAACCAGGGTGTTGCCTGGTAATGCTCTACCCAAGAACATGCCCCTGTCTCTCAGATCAATATCAGAAAGAAAGAAATTCAAAGAATGTTTGGGCCCAGATCTTTGTCAAGAGTATTTACAAGTTGCTCCTGTGTTACTAATATGTGAATGCATGCTGTGAGTAATGGTACCTCATAAACTCAAACATGCTGTACATAATAGCACACCCATGCACAGAATTATTGGGACTGGAAGTGGAAATGAATAACAATGTATTCCGAAGTTGCTGTACATCAGTCTTTCCTTATCCTGTATCTGCCTCTGAAATCTGTGGGTATAATGGCACTTGAAGGAAGTTACGATATAGTGCTGACATTATGTTTGTCACCGTAAGTGTTGGCCAAAAATGAGTGACATTGTGAAGCTGACCCTGAACATGCAGCTTTGACCCACATCCTTCCCTTAGCCCTCTAACTCAAGCAAAAATGCCTACGGCGAAACCCAGCACCAGCTCCCCTTCCTTTATTCTCTCTTGGTTTCCTCTGTTTATCTGCTTGAATACCTTCTTACCGACTTGCTTTTAAAACTTGACTTTCTTAAGAATTATTACATTTGTCACCATGATTCAATCCTCAGGAAAAGCAAACTGAACTATAAATTTCAAATGTATGATTTCAGTTTTCTGTTTTCTCGGTTTTGGAGACAATACATACAATGTACTATTATCTACTTTTATGTTTTCTATTCAGAAGTCTTTCTTTGCAGTGTTTCTTCTTTCTTTGTTGCATCTCTTAGTCACTCCTCATAGCTCTCTCCCTTTGTCCTTGACAATAATGGGGCTAGATGTGGTATTTTGTGTTGTTTTCATGGACACTGAGCTTGTAGAAAAACGGCCTTATAAAATCAATCCATGGCGACTGCTGCTATCTCTCCTCGGCTCTAACTTTCTCTCAGCGTGGTAGCCGCAGTGTGTTCTGCTCATGGGTGATGAATGTGTGTTAGCATGTGCGGGCATATCTGCTGGCCATAGGAGCCTCCACAGTGACGTAAAGGGCAGAACCCAGCAACTGCCTGTCTCCATGGTGAACGATGAAATCAGGCGCTGGGCTGCTGAGGGCAGAGAGATGCTAGAATCTTGGCTGATAAGGGGATACTGTATTCAGACAGTAATGTGGCAGGAGCACAACTGCAGGGTCATTTATCACACCCAAGAGTTAGTGCAAGCGGAGGTTCACAGGTGTGTATTTGGTCATTTGATTGTGTCTGAAACTGAAGTCACCATATTTGGGTTTGTTTGTTTTTTTTTGTTTTTTTTTGTTTCTGCTCTGGTCGTGTGTGTGCAGTGCATGAGTATGTAGGCACCGACAGCTGCAACAGTGTTGACTCATAATACGGCAATTATCTGTCTTAGCATGCACCATAGTAACAATTAATAATATCTACATCTTTGACGTGCTTTTTTAAATTTTCCATCACTTTATACTGCATATCCTTCCGTATCTTAATCTCTTCATTTTCTCTTCCATCCTTATTGCCCTCCGTCTGTTGCATCACCATCTTTATCATCTTCGAGTGTTTGTCCTATTTTGCCCCAATCTCTCACTTTCTCTTCCCATCACTGCGGTGCTACTTCCCCCTCTCTATCTGTCCTACCATCCCTGTTTTCCTACTATCTGGTTTGAAAAGCTTTTGTGGATAATTGATCGGTAGGAGGAGGAAATCGATGCTGTATGCCTTGACTGAAAGCTCTCTCATTTCCTCCCTGCCTCCCTTTATCTCAGCCTTTTTTTTTTCCTACTTCTCCTTATCTCTCTCTCACCCACAGGATTACTCTTTGTCTCCCTGAATCGCCACCAAAGTCTGAATGTAGAATTTCTGAGATGGAAGGTGGAACCTTATCAGTATTTTTTAAATTGGAAAAAATATAAATGAACCCAGATAACATGATCCTTCACTCACACCCACAATTATACTGCCCCATTTTTACTCAGTTGCTTGTGTTTGCTGAGTTCTTTGCTGTATTGCAGAAAAACAAGGGTGGATATGTAATAAGCCAACCACAAATGAATATCAGTGTTGGAAAATTTACATTGACTGGTATTTGAATATCTAAGGGCAAAAGCTTATGTTCATCTAATTTCCAAAATAAGTCAAAAGCATATTTTATGTGTGGTCAGAGTATTTTCTGCTGCTGCTGAACTTGACATGTACTGCAGTTTAATAGATCTGTAGTACTGTAGTTTAACTTTAATAGATCTCATCCCGCAAGTTGGACACAAGATTTTGGAGCATAATTAGTCAGCATTGGTCAGTTCAGTAAATATAGCATTTATAGAATTTAAGAGCTTGTGAAAATGTCATGTGGGAGATTGGTATCCTTTTAAACTTTTAAATATCAGAATAGATAGCAGCATGATGCCATCTTCAAATAAAATGAGATGGGATCAGAGCTAAAGTCTAATGGCAAGACATACTTATGTTACGTGTTTTTTTTTCTTTTCTTTTTTTTTGTGGCCGCAGTAGAGTGATTTTTTTTCTGAACTGTGCTAAAAAAAAAAAAAACCCAGCCCTGTTAAAGTGTTGTTATCTTTGAAAGGAGCACATGGCATGCACAGCTGCTCGAGTCATTTTAATGTGTGTGGCACCCAGTAGCGTCTGCTTGTCACCGTGCACATGTGGGCTCCTAGCAGGCCTGCAGGAGTGCTTTATGACTTCAATAGACATTGCTAATAGTGAGTTAAGATGAAAGACAACACTGAAAGGCCATTAGATCAGCCTTCAGCAGCTACTTTTTCAACCCTATTCATCAATGCACAATGCCATGATATACAGTATCAAACAGCTCTTGGAGGTGTATGACCAACCACTTTAAATACTCGATAATAGTAGTTCGTTAATCGCATGAAAAGTATGGCTGAACTAATACTGTTTTCCTGTTTCTCACCACTAGGCTTGAGCACAGAGGGCATCTACAGGGTCAGTGGGAACAAGGCAGAGATGGAGAGCATGCAGCGGCAATTTGACCAAGGTAGGTTACGCTCCCTCCCCGGCTTACGCTACTCACGTGTTAACATTCTTGCTGTTCCTGCACACTTGCTGGCTGGGTTTGAAGATAGAGGCCATGGAGAGTTATGTGCCTGTATGTCTGCTTCAAACTGTAACAAGGTTGGATCCCCTTACTTAACCAAGGAGCATTAATTCTCCAGAGGGAATTGGCCCTCACTTCCCTATAGACTGTATAGCTGCCTCCTCAATCTTCTACCCGCTACTGTGTGTGCCCATGCGTGTGTCTATCAGGTGTGGGCAGTTCATTACCTCCAGATTGGTTTGGTTAATGAAGCATGCTTGTGGTGAGATAGATGGCAGAGTAAGATGGCCTGTGAATGTGTGTGCCCTGCCGAGGTTACATCCAACCCAAGTAATCACAGCTGAAGCACTGTGTTGAGTCATTCTGAGCCTCGAGCCAATGGGAGAGGATGGCTACAGGTAGAATCCCAGCACAGGTGTCTCATAGCCACACTGAGGATGGCAGTGGAGCAGCTCCCACAAGATTCAGGCCACTCATTTCAGGAGAAAGCAGCTCTCCTCATGCTTTTCAAGAATTCTCAAAATGTAACTGTAGTGCCTCTTTTCTTGTCTCTCTTCATTCTACACGTACCGCTTTTGGAAAGTAAAAAGTTATCAGAAAATGGCCTTTTTAATTAGGTCTCTTGCTCAATTTCTCTATCTGTTCTCTCTCTCTCTGTCTCTCTCTTTGCTGGAGTTGTGCTTTAGTGATTTCACCGTCTGTACCGTCTCTCTGCTCTAACCTTAATAATTGTATGTCTTGGTCTGTTTTCCAATACTAGATATTGACTCATGTCAAATACATTGATTTAGACCAAAATCAAAAATAACATTGGGTTTTGCAAATTCTGTACATTATATAACTCCTTTATCTTTAGACCTTAAGTTTGGAATAGAAAAATCTCTCCAAAAAATGTAAGTGAGGGAAAAAAAAGAAGAATTACAGGAAGAGAAATACAGAACTTGTTCCTCTTCCACCACAAACAAACAATATACTTCATACATAAATAATAGACTCATGTAAGTTTAGGAATGGATTATGTGTCTGAAATGGTAAATTGGCAAGCTTGGCAGAGACCTGCTTGTGCAGTGTTGTCTTTCAGTTGCATGTACAGAACATAGTCCGTGCCCTCAAAGATCACACCAGAGGGGTTTTATGGATTATGCGGATTTCCTCAGAAGTGACTTGATATTGCACGATCATTCTCAGGAAAGTAAACTGTGTAAAAGTTTCTCTTTCATGCATGTTGTGTGTGTTTGGCCAGTCCAGCAATTGCATAAAAATCATCTTGAATTTGAAATATTGTCGAAAAACAATCTTACTCTTTATTTGCAAAATTTCCCGCAGTGGCCTGGTTCTACTAACATTGTATCAAAATTAAAGGGATGGCTATGGGGCTTTTCCACTGGCACTTTTGGCTGTGCCCAGCCAAACCACACCTCGCTGATTTCCATTTCTGTGACCAGTTTAACCGCACTGAGTTGCGCCAAGCCGCACATGAGATAGATCGCTTCTGGGGCAGGGCCAGTGTGCGCCTGCCCCGCCTTCAGGAGGTTTGCACGGAGATCTCACTGACTGGTGGCCAACCCATGACAACCTCCCTTCTGCCCTCAAACAAGTCTGTGTTTCAGGACTTAACTGCCAGGGCAGGAGAGAAAACATCTAAAAAGTCTGTGTGATCAGCTTGCTGTGCCTTTGTGTCTTTGAACGGAACCTCTGTGATTTGAAATTTAATTTCTCTCTTGCCTCTGTGTTTTTACAATCAGATATGTACTTTATTGTGCAGTTTAAATTTTCCTTTCAACTGTAGTCATATTAAGTTAATGCTAATGACTCTGAAGAATTTTTAAGAGATTTCTGTCAAATCACTATTTTACAGCAGATCATTTCCACTAATCACGGCCATCGATCAGCCTGCTGCTTATTGTGCGCCATTTGTTAAAAGATAGACCTTTAATCGAGTAGCTCCGTTGTAACGGAAGTGGAAATACCTGCCGTTTTGAGCTGAAGTATCGAGTCAAGCTGAGCCAAGCGAGTCAGCGCAAGAGTTCAGCAGCAGCTCAGTACAGTACAGGATGTATAAACATTATAAACTTCAATACCATGATAGCATTTATGGCAAAACTATTGTTTTGTAGAGATTAATGTTCATTACATATTAATTCAGAGGATAATGTCATCTCCATCTCTCTCTTTTTTAAAATCAGATCACAACCTGGACCTGGTGGAGAAAGACTTCACTATTAACACAGTGGCAGGAGCCATGAAGGCCTTCTTCTCTGAGCTACCTGAGCCTCTGGTTCCCTACAGCATGCAGGGAGAACTGGTGGAGGCCTTCAGTAAGTCCTGGGGCTCTGCTGAGGGTGGGCAAGGGCCATACAGTGATGCACGGAAATGGTGAGGTGGGGTTCTTCACTAAAACCCAAGGTGTATTGGATTTCTCCTGAAATCCCTTTCCCTTCATTGTAACTTTTCTTTAACCTAACAAGCAAAACTCTTGCAATCCAAATCCATCCATGGGGAGAATTGGATTTGCCACTCAGTGTGAGGAGCCAGGGAACTGTGGAGAAAAGGATGAAGGAGAGAATATTCAAGGCTTTAGGAAGGAGATAGTGGTGATTACACATGGTGCAAGGGTCCATGAGCACTATGGATAGCAAGACCTAGATGAAGTCATGATGAAAACAGTCCTGAGGTCAATAAACAAGAGTGCAACTCTGCTCTCTATGGCCTCTCTCTTTCTCTTTTTACCCTGTAATCTTTTGGAATTGAGATTTAAGGCATAGCTTAGTATTGCATCACGGCAGAGAGATTTAACCCTGGCCGCAAGGCTGCTGTCACTCCACTATGTGTGCACACATGCGCTTGTGTGTGTGTGTATGTGTGTGTTTTGAGGGCTCCAGCAAGACCCTTCAGCCGTGACAGAGACCTGATAAAGCTCCTGCAGTCTGTGCCACAATAGAGGAAAAGAGAGAGAGAGGGAGAGACAGAGAGATAGACAGAGAGAGAGAGAGAGAGAGAGAATGTCTGTTTGACAGTCCTTGTTGGAGTTGTCTGT